>JAODXP020000034.1:11651134-11786134 GCA_027497455.2 Sardinella longiceps | reverse complement strand
CAAAGCATGCTTACTGTAGTCTAACACTGTTTGCCAACACTGATATAATCACCAATCTCACGAGCAGTAGACTACGTGAAATCTTAGCTAAGCCCAGATAACTGTCGAACAGAGTAATGCACGCCAGGGCCAGTGCTACAAGAAATTTGGTGCCCCATGAGAGAAAATAATTTTGGGCCCCCCAAAGAATTATTATAACTGTTTATTTGCCCTCTTCAGCATGGTCTGTCACTAATTTGGTTTACAGTACATGTACATTGCACCAAAATGTGTTTTTCTTATTCCTTTCAACAACACGTCAGCTGAAGTCATTGGTTGAATTCTGGGACTATAATGTGAGACATGAGGAGTATTGTACAGTAAGTGACACAATGAGGAACTGAATGCATAGGGAAGGAGCCCAAGCAGAGAGTGCCCAAGCTACCAGTCTTCTCTGTCTGCTGTTCAACTATTTTCCATGACACCAAACCATCATCTTTAAATACAGAGGCAGCTGGAAATCTACAGTGCCATTACTGATACACACAGCATGAGCTGTATTTCCCTTGATAACTACCCCCCCCCCCTCTCTCTCTCTCCCTCCCTGCTTTTTTTTTTTTTTGCGGTGCTCATGTTCATAGTGCACATGGCCCTTTCTAAATGCACACTCCGTCACTTCAAAAGCCAAAGCTATCAGATTTCTCTCAAATCTCCCAATAAACATGGCATTAATTTTAAAAGGTGCTCTTGAACCAACAAGCGAGGAGGTAAAGTTAGTGCCTGAACAATTTCACAAACATTTCTCAGGGGAATGGCCAAGGTCAGACAACACTGGTTACAGACCATCTGAAGCATGTGAAAGGGAGACAGCGACAAACCTCAAACATCTCTGAGTACATACACAATCTCATGTTTCACAGGTCATCACTTCTTTCGTATAAAAAGACCCTCACAAGAGCAGGGTATGAATCTAACGTTGGAAAAGAAACAACCTATGTTTACTTTTCCTCTCGTGGCATGGCAACTGGACACCATCATGTGGACCAAAGGATGCGGTGTCTTCATAGAAACTTTTATGTTGTCCCTTTTCCAATTTTGAGAAGTGTGGCACATTTGTCAAAAAAGTATGCGTGGAATTCCATTTTCACTTACTGGAAGACATGTATTATGTCACTTTTTAGTTAATATGAAAACCACCACATGATTATTTGAATTGAGGTAACAATCAAAAATATTAGAGCTTAAAAACACCTTCCACTGACCAACTCAAAGGCTTCTAATATTTACCAAAGTCAGGGTCATATCCATGGGACCAAGCCACAATACTCCATGATGCACGCCCAGCACTGTACATACTCTAATAACTAGAGAAAATGATTAAGTACACAGCCTCACATATAATAGCACCCTCACTCTACCATCACCTACTTACACCTCCCATATTCACCTTTAAAGCATGTTAATCGCTCCTTGATTAACCTCGCTACCCATACCCAGCTCCAAGCACTATGCTTCCCTTATACCGCCACCCCCTGCCTGCCTGCCTCCCTCCCTCCCTCTGCCATTAGAGCTAGATTGATAGGCCCCGAGGGTCAGAGCTCAGAGGTGGGCCTGTCCATGGGCACCTGTTGCCTCTCGTCAGGGACCCCGGCAACACTGTGCCCACTGGCGGATGCCACCTCAGCCCCCAGGGTCTTTCCGCTCCGCGCTCCACCCATGCCCATGGTGTATATATAGCACACATGACAGTATGGCAAAGGGCTGCTGTTACATAGCCTAGCGGATCCAGCTGCCATGGCTGAGGCCCCTGGTGATTTAAAGACCAGTTTAAAAACTCCTCAGATGAGAGGAAGACCTATTTCCTCCTCCAAGGAGCTTTGGGTTTATGGACAGAAGGACAGGAATAGTCTATTTTTTTTCCTGATGGTAAATTACAGCACTCAATAGAGTTAGAATGTTTGTGAATTCAAATCCTTAATGCAATCTGCAGACATACTGATTTATAACCTATTAGAAGCAATAACAGCACAGGAAAAATATGGGTTACTTGTGTCAACAACATTCAACATACAGTACACATTTCTACTGCTAGTCCCAGGTTGTGTTCAAGATGAAGGCAATCCTCCAGAGAGCAGAGACCTTGGTTCCCATGGATGACATGGAGAGCAGGCTTATGGTTTCAAAGAGCAGCATCTCTCCCTGCCCAGTTTAAGCTCAGAAATAAGATACGGTGCCAGCTCCTCAATGAATGACAATGCTCAGCAGCTGATGACATGCCTGCACACGAGTCAGAGCCAAGGTCCTAAGTGACTCTCAGACACAGAGGAGAAGCATAGAAGCCTGTTGGTCTTTCCCATCTGTCTGATACACACACTCAGTTTCTCAACGGCTGAGGGCAGTCTGAACAGATTATGAAGGTTATGGGCAATAATGCATAATGCTCTAAGCATCAAACTCTTTTACCAAAATATTTTCGAGATGACTGTATCAATCAGAATGTAATGAATCAATACATTTTCAGTGCAGATTAGGCAAACAACTAAATAGCATGTTGGTATGATAAGAGGGATCATTGCGTGAGTCTGCATAACCTGCTATGTAGCAGCCTCTAGTGGTAGGAAGAGTTGTGTTATCTCATCATTCTTGCATTTGTTTTAGCCTATAAAACATACAAACATTAGCCTGGCGAATGCCAAACTAAAATCATGAAATAAGCGTGCAAAGGAGAATGGCTAAAGAGGACAGTGAAGATTCTTATAATACTTAGAAAAGGTGTACACTGGTGGTCCCCATAATTGGAAGTACATGAAATGCCCGGTATTACCTGTAGTATGAAACAACTTGCCAATATTAATAACACCTGCATTACAATAAATAAATGGATTCAGATTACCTTAGAAATTGCGGTTGCCTTTTCCTTACAAGGCAACTTTTGAAGTAATCTTTATCTTTTCTTGAGGTCATGTTTTCCAATGAGGGTAGGTAAATGTGAATGAAAGAACTATTCGAAAGCCTTTCATCTTCTCTTCTGGTGTTACTTTGTAGGAGTGAAAGTCAGGTTACAGTATGTGAAACTCATCACTGAAACACCTTTCAACCAATGCAAACATTTTATTCTTTAGTAAACATTCAGTGAAGCCAGTAAAAAAAATAGAATTTACAGTCGTCTTATGTAGTGTTGAGGTTTAAAGGCATCATATGCAAGATTGTTTATAGCCTGACATAGCCCGACCATAATACTGCTGTTCATCCGTATTCAGGTCTGGTTTAAAACGATTGGACAGTTCGTCTAATCAGCTTCGCTGATTGGCCGGTAGTCTCTCTACCAATGTAAACCCGCCCCTGAAGACCGTCCCCAGACCATGGATACGGATGAACATTCGTATTATGGGTGGGCTATGTCAGGCTAGATTGTTTAGCCTTAATATAAAAGTAAAATAGCATAGTGTACAGTGCCTATGATAGTAGACTAACCTATTATAGGGAGACTATGAAGTAGGCTATATTTGCAGCCCAGAATCAAACAGCTACTCCGTGGGTCACAGACACTCAAGCAACAGAAAAGCCTTTCTATGAAACTGCTGTTACCATAAACATGGTTCTTCAAAAATGATATGATAGTTGGCTTGTAAAGACCAATGTAGGGAAAGCTCTGTATAAATGGTTGGAACCTGCATAGATCCTCTTTGGTTCATGTTGTAATGTAGTAGAGTGGTGATGTTTCCAGACAATCATCTTTTAACTTCAACTGTGATATTCACCTTGAGAAAGGTTTCTGGTGCAAACATTTTCATAACAACCAAGTATGTCCCCTAAGTGAAAAAAAAGACAAGTCAAATTTTCTGTGAGAGATGCCATTTGCATTTTTAGCATAGTTGGACTGGAAACTTACTTGAGGTGGCTTATAGGCTTTGGTGTATAAAGGAAATGTGTCATGAATGGACTCTAGGGGGAGGAAAGAAATAAGGATATTTAAAATGTTGTTAAAGGGAATCTAAAATGTTATTATATGGCCCAATATGTACCCTGAAGTAACAATAACGGTTCATCCTCACAACCAATTAATTTCAAGGGAAAGGATGAGTCAGAAGTCAGCTTTTGTATTTCAATAGAATTTGTGGTAATTCATTTTGACTGTATAAGATTAATTTGTTGTAATTAGAAGTGAAGTGTTTTTTTTTTAAAGATTTTTTTTTTAACTAATCCTACCTACCTCCCTTGATGAGCTGGCATATTCTGAAGTATTCACAGGGCACAAGTCTTTGCTGGATCTCAAACCACTTTACATTGTTATTCCACACAGAGAAACCACCCCCATAAGATCTCACAGAACGTGCTGCAAACCACAGGAACACAAAGAAATTAGTCAACTGGGGCCAAACAATGAAATTAAAATATATTAAATGGTTATTATCAGGGTCTATTTGGGGAGGGAAGGGAAGGTCTCACTTAAGATTGCTGAGTAGGTCACATTATAGCTAGACAGTCCCAGTTCGCATGGTGAAAACCTTACAGAGAAGTCCATCAATTCACCTGTTAAAGGACAGGGAAAAATACAATAGTAATTGCAATACTTGGCATCTAATTCAACTGACTACAAATAAAATATCTAATAATTATATAATTTTCTCAGGTTCTTGTTTGCCTTCCTCAGCAATAGCTTCAGTTTCTCTGTAAATTCAGTAAAAAGCGGTATGATTTTCAGATTGTCACTTCTAATTATATGAAATGATAATCCATCTTTCATATTCAGTAGCCTAGGTTCTATGTATGTAAGCCAAAGACAGTGATAATTGCCATTCATCTTTACCTCAACCAAAACATTCAGCTTAGGTCGTTAAGGCCTATTCTCACCCCAACAAATACAAAGTACCTGGGTCACAAAAAATGTGCCAGACATGTCACATGACGAACTCTTTTGCTTGATTAAAAGTAATTGATTATCATGGAAAATACACCTGGGAAATGTGTCAAGAAACACTGCAATTCCAAAGATTTTGATCAGCGTCTCCTATGACCAATGACTGCTTACAAGAGATGATTACAAAATAGCACAAGGCTCACTGCTTCATAGCACAACAGCCTTCTACAGCAAAATGGCTGAATTTGCCTTCAAAACATGATGGGCAAACACAATATGCTAGTCTATAGAAATTATGGTAGAGGAAAATTGGCATTCTACAACTCTATGAACAATATTAGTCTCAGTATTCCTAGAACTTGGTAAAATATTCAGTCAGTATAAAGGCAAAGTAAAATAATGAGAACACATTCACAATGTGACACTTTCTTCTTTTAATGATGGGCGGGAAATACATAAAGAGTTGAATGGTACTATGGGAAATGCAACATCAAGAAACAATGATAATTCACTTACCCTCATAGGTATACCAGGCTGTCATATATTCTGAAGAGCACAGCAACTGTCTGGTTCCAAAAACAGTTGCGATACATGACACAAAGATGGCCAGCTTTTGTAACATACTGTTAACAAACTGTGACAACTTCTCAAGAAGGTTTTTGATTTTAGACTGTTTCTATAGAGGGGTTTCAATATGTGACTAGGCATTTACCAAAGGGAAGTTTGGATGTTTCCCAGAGAGGAAGTAGGTCACTTCCTCAATGCATTTTTTTTTTTCATGGCACGCAAAAAAGCCCCCCAAAAAACAACAATTACAACATATTGCTATTAATTAAATAACTAACATTGAACAGCCCAGAGATCCACCATGCACTGTATTGAGATAGGTGACTGATAACTTCATATCCACTTAATTACAATAATGGTGAAGCACAGTGTCAAAAGCCTCCTGAAAAGACTTTTTAACAAGGCCATGTCAATTTAAAATGTTATAGTTTCTGGATATGGAGTAGGTTTGCTCTTCAATTTTGGGGCATATAACTGCTTATTCAGAGACAGGTTGTTTCAACTGTAACCTCAGTGGTGGAAAGGGAGGCCAGTGATGCTTTTAATGACGGTTTTGTCAAATTCAGACAGTACACAGTTACATAGCAGGAATGTACTTCTCAGTCTCAACTATACTGTGCCTCTATTGATAATGAACTGCCCGTATTAAAACAATGTCCTCAATTCAAGTTTAATGTACATTTTCATCCTAAATAGAACACATGTTGTAGCTCTGAACATTTCATCTATTTGCTATCTGGTTTTCCTACATCATCCGCTTCAAATGTGAACGGCCGGTCATAGCCCATTAGGTGGTTATAGTCATGAGGCAAACCAAAGGAATCAGGATTAACCAACATGGACTGGTTCTTTGCATAAAAAGTAGTGAACATCTTGCTGAGCTCCGGTACCTGAACATCACTCTGATGGAACACAGTCTTTTTCTCCGCCAGCAGTGCGCTGTATGTGACAGCTGTGTACATGTCCGTTCTCTCATCATGATACAGTCGCAGCACATAACCTTTAGTGACCAGATGAAGGAGCACTGGGGTGATGAAGGTGAAGAAACCAATGACTCCACAGAATGCCACTTGCAGGGCTAAACTCTGAACTCCAATGCCGGTCTTCATCATGACGTATGGCATAACACAGAAACTGAACATGCTGCAGGAGTAGGAGAAAAACTTCACACCTGGAAATATAGAAATCAGACTCTGTATGAGAAAAGAGACACTAGCTTGAAAGAACTGAATAAAATACTTCTCTGTTTAGCTTTACCAAAGTGAAAGGCCCAATTAAAAATCACTGCCTACTAACCAAGGACAGACTTGGCAAGATCCCCTGAGTAGACAAGTCTTCCATCTTCGGAGGAGGAGGCAGATGCATACCTAGCTGTGCTTTGTTGTGATATCTGGAAAAAGGGGGGAGAAATAGGCTAAATTGAGAAACTATAGGCTAGCCATGCTAGGCGTATGACACTATGCCCTTCCTATGGATTTGAGAAAGCCATGCAACAGCAAAGCTGTAAGTAACGTTACAAACTTAAACTGAGCAGCACTGAGTGTTACATTAACATTTGCATACCTTATTTATGTCTGCACAAGTAAGTGTCCGATGTATACATTGAGCTTGTGGCAGGCGTTGATGTGTACTCCTTGAAAGAGACACGAACATGCGCTTGGACGCAACAGAGGTGGGCCGATTCCATGCATTCTGACCGACTCGTGCACAGAAATCTTTTGGAAGAAGCTTTGATTTACATATCGAAACGCTGCGTAGTCCGCACATAAAACGTGCGTAGAACATTATAAATACTGACCTGACGCACAAGTTAATCTATGTCAGTAAGGTAACTTTCAGGCACTACACTTCAAACGGCCCCGTCCCCGACCCCTTTTCTTCGTCAGTGACACATGTTGTATTGTCAAAACAGGCAGCGCCACCTTCCGCAGTGGATGTGGAAAATATTTTGGGGTCGTCAGATAAAGGATTTTTGCTTGTATTGGGACTTTGAATAGTAGTCCATGATGGATGAAGTTGAGGCGTGCAATACACGTCAAATCGCAGATGGTATTAGATGGTACAAAAAATGTAGGTTAGGCTAATATTTTACCTATTTTAACTTAGGGCATTGACCATTGGTTAACACCTGTCCACTTGCCTACAATCTTTAAAGGCTATAGTAGGCTAAGTATTGTATCAGTGTTGGGTAAGTTACTTTAGAAATGTAGCCTAATACAAGTTACCCCTTCGAAAGAGTAATTGTAGTGTAACTATTTCGATTACTTTCATAAAGTAATGTAACTAATTACATTTGATTACTTTTTGATTACATTTCAACATTTTTGAACTTTTTTTTTTTTTTTTTTGAAGTCGTCAAGCAATTTTGAGTTTTTGAATCCTGGCAATGTTAACTGTCACATAGGCCTAGTATTCACCATTGACATTGCCAAAATGCTTTTTAACTCCCACAGAAGTGTCAGAATTCACTACGTGCAAATAGTTTAAATACTTGGTGAACATCACTGAATAAGCAGGTTAGAGTTCTGAGATTGCTCATAAAGTATGTGTGAACCTGATCAGTAGAGCTCATTTTTATATCCAGCAATGGGCTACAGGCCTATGTTCTAGTTTCTGTCTGAGAGTCAGGCCTCCTTGCTACTGCAACTTAGAATACTGTAGATCCAGTAACAAGTGAGCAGTGTTGCCAACATGACAGTAGCAATAATTATATTAGAATAGTGTATTTTAGCTGTAGTAGTGACATTTAGTTGTAAATAGAGGATGTTGTATTTACATGAAGCACACTAAGCCAATGTTTCAGCAGATGATATTGGGATCATGTAGGCTAACTAAAATTCTGAATATTTCTTGAAGTAACTGTAATTCAATTACACTTTTTTTTTAAGTAACTGTAATTGATTACTGTTACTTTTATTTTGTAATTAAATTACGTAATTTCGTTACATGTAACCCGTTACTCCCCAACACTGATTGTAATGCATTTCATTTCGTTGGTTTCGCTGGGAGGTGGGGGATGTGTGATGGACAAGTGTGTGATGCGGTTTGCGTGACTATCCATCATGGCACAATGGGGCGATGGCCCTTAATGGCAAGTTTCACCATGAACTTGCATAGCAATCAATGGGACAACTGAAATAAAAGAAAGTGTGAATGAGAGGTTAAAAGTGATACTGGCCTGACAAAAGGTCCATGGCCAAATGTTTTCAACTGGATTGGCAGTCTGTTGTAAGTCTCTGTTATGCTCATATTTGTTTGTTTTCTTTGTAATGAATTTAGGACATGTTATGGACTTGTTTTACACCTGAACATTCCGACATTCCATGGTAGTAAACTGAACACTCTATCATTGAAATGCATTGGATTTATGTGTCTATCTGACTTGAAAAAAAGGTAATAACATTGAAAACCTGTCTAAATTCACTTTCTTTCAAATAATACACATTTGAAGCCCACAAATTTGGAAGTCCCGAATAGATAAAAGTGGTTTTACATTTTTATGCATGAAGCTTCTATCTATTTGGGACCTCCCAATTTGTGTGCTTCAAATGTGTATTATTTGAAAGAAAGTGAAAAAAACAGTAGCCTATATTTTTGAGAATGTGCAAAGAAATATCATAGCCTGTATGCTCGTATTAAAAATAGATAGCATACACATACACTGGAAGCTATCTGTGTGACCTGATTAAAAAATAATAATAATTAAAAATAAATAAATAAATAAACGAATAAGAAGATTGTATTTTTCTTAGGCTACTGTCCGTTTTCCATGTTTCAATAAGATAGCTTCCACCAGAACAGTAGGCGGCGATATTACGAAAGATCACTCCACAAAGATCAGTGGATCCGCCTATGATGAGCCTCCTGATCGAAACATTTCCGGTTCCGGATACGCGACAGTCAAAACAGCCTTGTCTGTGAGTACTCTAAATCATTGTAGGGAGAATTTGGTCATAGTCTTTCTCAATTACCATGCAAAGACCACATTTCCGATATCCAGCGAATTCAGCTGGACCACCTCCAAGGCCAGGAGGATTCAGGAGTCCGCCGCCAGGTTTCGCAGGCAGGCAAGGTGGCATGCAGTCTCCCCCGTGGGGTTTTCCTGGCGGCCCACCGTCGCCATTTGGACCGCGATTTGGACAATATTGTGGCTCTCCAAATTCCCCACAGGGAGATTTCCGAGGTATTAGCAATAGTTTTAACCGCAGCGGTGGAAGTGGTGGCAAACCAAGACATTATGGGCCTTCTCCAGACCACCACACACCGCGTAGATCGTTCGAAAACCGTCGCGGTAATTCACCCAGACACTCACCGTTTCAGTCTCCGAGTCCAAGATACAGTGGATATCAGGTATTACAGGTTCATTCGTAAATAATGCGAACAGTTACTTCTTCTAGATAATGGCATCTTTGCACTTATTTATTTTTATGTTTCAGTTGAAGTTTTACCCCTGTCGAGCAATATGTAATGTCTGAGTTAAAGGAATAGTTCACCTCTTTATAAAAATGGGTTATTCACCCCCTTACCTGGAGTTACATGTGGGTAAAAGCATTTTGGTCTCAGTGCTTGCATTTTCCTAGTATCGCATCCCCAATTTCCCCCATTTTTAGCTTTAGCTTAGCATAGGCGCTGGAATGTAATGTTGCCAGATAGCAACTCTTTGGCAACTTCACTTTCCAGCGCCTACTTTCCGTGTCAAATTGGGGTTGCTAGACTAGAACAATGCATGCACTGAGATCAAAATGCTCTAACCCATGTAACTCTAGGTAACGGGCTGAAGATGCAATTTTCATAAAGGGGTGAACTATTCCTTTCAGCAAAAGATAATGTGTGGTGCAGGGCGGACAGAATCTGTGATAAATTAACTTTACCGTGTCTTGTACGACTTCGAGTGCCCTTACAAACCTTTTTGAAATAGCATAATGTTAATGTTAATATCTTACATGATTGATCTCTCCCAAAGGACTCCCCCAGGACGTCTACTCCGTTCAGGTCACCGCATGGCAGGGGAAAGGGAGATAATGTGGGAAATTATTACAAACCGTCAATGGTGCAAGACCCCTGGGCCAATCTCAAGCCAGTCTCAATAACAGATGTACAACAAAAATGTGGTACTCCAAAAGTACCAAACACAGGCAGGAAAGGCAGATACTACAACTAGAAATGGACTTCAAATGGACTTTTTATTTTTTTTTTAAACACTGGATGGCAAACATGCGGCGTGCTTGTTTGCATTCAACAGATTTTTTTGGGCTTCTTGTTTGATGTTTTGTACATGACCAAGGACTTGATGTCAAGAGTCACCAGCGTCACTGAAAGTTGTCTTGTTACCCAGACCTATATCACTGCCTTCTAGTGTTTCAGGTAAAACTAGGGAACTGACTTGTCAGTGGTCTAGGCGTTGATTGTTTGGACACGCTGGTTGTGTCTTGTGTGCAAGTGGGTCTTCATTTTCCTCATGAGTTTTGGAATGGATTAGGACTATCTAAGGACTTTTTTCGGTTGGGCGACTGATTCAATTTTTTTTTATTTTGTACACATTTTATGCATACAGCAAGATGTATAGAGTTGGAACGTGGATGAACCGACAAATGGTGGAGAAAGTCTCATAACCAGCAAGGTCACTTTGTGTTAAACAAAGTTTTTATATACCGGTATTTTTAAGTACTTTAATATACAAAGCCATGCAATACAATTGATCAAACTCAGGACTTTGTAATGTCAGGTCTTGAAAACATTTTCAAGCTCAGTTCTACTTTTGTGGTCGATTTGACATATATTTTTTTAATTTCTATTTGTGAAAAGTCCTCCTGTTCAGCATTTGAGGAAAAAAAGTCTTTGTCTTCTGGTCATGTAGGCCTAAACCTGGGACAGTATGTGACCGGTTTTAAACTCACTTTGTATGTAGACTGTAAATACATAAAAATACATCCGTTTCAGTATTCTTTTTGTATTGAATTGATTTATGTAGGCCGCTTCAGTGCTAAAGTTACATCAGCACAACTTGGTCACAGAGGACATTTTAGCAGATAAAGCAAAGTCCGCTTGATCCTGTGATGTTACATTGTTCAATCTACTTCTCAGGAAAATAGAATCTTGGATTCTCACACTTTCATATTTATTTGAAAACATGATTAACAAAAAGTATGAATGGTTTTTGGACTTGAAACCTGATTTTGGCTCTTTGCTCTGGATAATTAATCACCGCAAGACATTAACTTACAGAACAATTCTTGTCACTGACACACCACAGCCAAAAAAGGTAAAAGGAGCACCAAAAATAATCTTGTCTTTACATTATAAATACAGGCTATTATTTTAGTCTTTATAGATAGCATGGTACAGTATTTCAAAAACACATTCAAAGACATTTTCTTTATTACAACTTAAGTCATTTTTAATATTTTTTCTCTTTATGTCAGTTTGCTCAAAGCACAGCAATTAGAATGTGGGTACCAGGAGCATCAGCTTAGTTGTCCATTGCAGCTTCATGGCACCTGACTTGCTCTGATGAACCAATCACAACAGCGTATTCGTTAAGGACATCTGGTTACCAAGACAGGTCAGGTAAACCAAAATACCAAGGCTAAAGCATGAACACTTTAGAAAGAGGTGGACAAAAAAAGAAGTAAACAATGGCAATGAACGGATATAAAATATTTGAGCAGTACATTTTTACTGTTTGTGGTTCATATCTCTATAGTGATCCTTCTCCAACAGAAATAAATAAGCTACAAGACACATTATGTGTACTTTGCTAGTGTCTGGTCCTGTAAATGTAGCAGTTATGTGTACATATAAGGGTTTCTATCTCACACATATGGGCTACACCTGAACTGACATTGCTTTTTTTCTCCAACAATGACAAGATGTAGAACTTCCATTTTAAACAAACAATTGCCGCCAAGATTGATAATCAATTCTCAAGATTGATAGAAATGATGAGGGGCTTATACCTAAAGATAAATCCACGTGTACGTATTCAAAAGGAATAGCCCTTTAAAAGTACACTAGAATTAGCCATTGTATTTTCCCCCATTGGCGTAACTCTGGCTGTAGTAAGTCTACAAGATGGGTAAGCAATGTTTAGATTTATTTCCTTCCTACTTGCTTAAAAAAAAAGCTACAACATAGTGTTCCTCAGACTCCCCCATTTGTCAATGAAAACTGAAATGATAGAGAATATTTAAAGTAAAACAAAATATTAAAATGACATTCTAAAGTTGTGAAATGCCAACGGACTTCAAGTTCAACTTGTTCTTTTTTTAACCTTAAATACAGGAGTGTGCTTTTGGTAGATGCCCACTTATGGAGAGGGAATCTGGGTGAGGCTCAGTCAGTACAGGGTCATGTTCTGATGTACTCTGAAAATTAAGGCAACATATTCAAAGTACAATGAAAATATGACCTGAAAGCAAACAGCATCAAACTTCCTTCCTTACAAATAAACAAGACGCCAATCTTGTTGCATAAAACATCCTTGTGGAGACACCTAAATCTGGGATTGGTGAGGGTAATTATATTTGGAGTGTGCATTGAGGCAGTAAATATTGCGTATTGTAAGGTTAATGCAACAACTGTAAAACAAAAACGAGGTTCTGGAGCTGCGTTCAGAATGTACAGAACCAATTCACGTAAATGCAGCAAGATTGTTATTTCCCCAAATCCTCAACTCACAGTGACATGAGCATGGAAAGGATATATGGAGTTACAGTGAGTAAATACAGTGTCTCTTTCAAAGCTGCATTATTAACTACTAAGCTGATAGTTTAGATATTAAAAAAAAACAAAAAAAAAAAAACAATACATAGTGTAGTCCTTAAGTAAAAGAAGCTTTGTCATCTGTGCTGAACCACAACGCAAGTTAAAAATATTCAACAATTAATATGCCTCTCACTTATTCCTCTCCATGACGTTTCACATTTTTTTTTCCTCTTAAGATTCAGTTTGTTTTGATCCACACAACCCACTCATATCCTGTGGACAAAATCAATTGCCATGAAACCTTGGAACTTGTCCTCCTAACGCCCACAGCCGTAAGGAGGTGTCTCGTGTGTCCTTGGCAGATCGGAGGGGTGGTGAGAAAATCAGACGGGCTGTTGGGGGACAGAGAGCGGAGTCTGGTGGTGGGAAGTTGGCATTACAAGCACAGGTCATCCAGTCATTATAGAATACAGCATCGCTCTCGAATTCTCTTTGCCAAGCTCTTCCTCTTCTTTTTGCCGTTCTTCTCTTTGCTGTCCTCCATCTTCCTTGCTCTTATTTCGCGCATCAAGTCAAAAAACACCTGCAAAGACACAAAGGTCTTTCAATACCTGGACTTGCTTCTTAAAGGATGGCTCCGGAGTGAATTAGGCGTTAGGTCTATGCTGTTCGAAATTCTTTCATTCCATGCAAAATTTATTGCTGTTAGAAGACTCGTGCAACAGGGCTATGCTTAAACTTACTCCGGAGCTATCCTTTAATCATCAAACTGATTTATGACGAAAGTACAATAACATTCTAAGACCCCATGACTGCAATTTGTTATGACCAAACGAGTGAAATCATAATTATGTAATAGGGTGAAAGATTCCCTGTGTTCATACCTTGTCCACATTGGCACGAGTCTTGGCAGAGGTCTCCACATAGCTTACACCCCACTGATCGGCTCGCACCTTTGCCTCATCAGTCGACACCTGCCTACGGTCCTCTAGGTCAGACTTGTTCCCCACCAGGAGGAAGGGCACGTTTTCATCTTCTTTCACTCTGAGAATCTGCTCCCTGAAATAAGAAACCAGATTACCGAAGGTACCACTCCCTATCTATCCAAATACACAACTGCACTCTCACTACTCATTTAAAGCGTATGTTCGGTGTGATTCAAGCATAACTCTTGTGTTATGTTAACATAGGCTGAACGCAAATGCGAACAAGCACTTCACACTGAGCCAATGGATCATACAGCATTTGAAACCAAAAGTAAGATGTGTGAGGTGTGCCATTGACAGAATGTAAACTGCTTGTTTGCTTTTGTGTTGGCAATCTGTCTATTGTTCCAAATTCTTTCATTCCAGACGCTATCTAGCGCAGTCTGCAGAATCTCGCAACAGGACTACGCTTGAATTACACCAAACCTTCGCTTTAACTTTAAGCGACAGCCAAACATTTGTTCCGCCTCACCTGAAGTCTGCCGTTGCGGCAAAGGACTCCAGCTCCGTAATGGAGAACACACAGAGGAATCCCTCTCCACTGCGGAAATAGTTATCTCGGATGGCAGCATAGTCCTCCTGTCCAGCTGTGTCCAGTATGTCTATCTGAACTTCCTCTCCATCCAGTACGACTTTCTTCCTATAGCTGTCTGCTTTAGTGGGTTCATAGTCCTCTACAAACTGGAAGGAAAGGCCTACAGTTAAAACTCTGTCAATCACATTCGAGAAGTGTAACAAAAAAACAACACACTCCCCAGACCATTCTAGGAAATCTTACGACCGATCGATCTGCATCCAAATCACTGAACTCACCTCATCATACATAAATTGCAGTGTGAGAGCCGATTTCCCTACTCCACCACTCCCCACCATGATCACCTTGTGCAGGGCTAGGGAGTTTTGCCCCTTAGGCTTGTTTGCTGCCATGGCTTTTCAAACAGGAAGGGGAAGGTATGACAAAGAGGAGACAGACAGAGGGAGTAAGAGGGTAACGTTCGCCTTCAAGCTGGAACAATCTGTGGAGACAAATGCATATTTATGTTTTTTTTTTTTAAAAAGAGTTCTAAAATTAATATCTTCACTTACAGTTTGTTGCCAAAGAAAATCCTACAACAATCTGAAAAGCTACATTGTTCATGAACAATCGAATTGTAGGTTGCAATGTGAGAGAGAGAGAAAAAAAAAACAATGTCTGTTTTTGTTTTGCCATATTTGGCAAATAAATATAGGCTAATTGCACATCTGAACAAACTATGCCCTCCTAATCCGTCTCCTCACCTGTGCATTATGCACCACAGGTCTGGATAATGCACACAAATTTATGTTCTTTACCGGCCACTAATTTTGCATGCCTCATTCCTGTCATTCCATTTTCCCTCAAGAGCTTGTCTACTACTAATGGCCACTTCATTTAAAGGAACACGCCACTATTCTGGGAAATTAGCTCACTTACCTCCCCTTGAGTTAGACAACTGGGTATTAGCTCTCTCACTTCCATGCAGTCAATGTGGCAATATGATAGTAGTGTTTTTAGCTTGGCTTAGCACAGTTCTCTGAATTCTTTCTGTTCTGACTGTCACCATCACTCCCAACAGTGACTGAAGAACTGGTACCTTCCCTATTTAAAAGTTGATTCTTGTGTAGTTACAACAAGTACTAGGATCATTTAGGCCAAACATTATGAGGCATTGGCTGTATTTAAAATTAACACAAGAAGAGATGGCAAATGATCTAATTTCCCAAAATAGTGATTGTTCCTTTCAGATGAAGATACACCTCTTGATTATGTATTAGATTATTTTATTGAATTACAAAGGGTGTCCTGGATAACTTGTAGCCTAAGTTGTACAGTGTAATAAAACACTTTATTTAATCCAACTGTACATTTAAATTAAATTTAATTTAAATTTAAAAAGATGTGTTTATCTTGATGTAAACATGTAAGGACAAACATGAATCATTAAAAAAAAAAAAAAAAAACAAGAGCCCCTCCACATACACACAGTTTGAACAATGACTGGCACTGACAATCTTGCTTGCAAACACTCTTATTTTGAGGACATGTGAAGCTTGTCTGTGCCTTCAAAAAGCTAGTGTGTATTGGAGAAATAAATAAAAAAGTCCACACACAACCACAACAAAGACTCTTTTTCACATGAGCGCTCAATGAGACTAGTCAGTCTGTCAGGTGCCTGAGCCCCCCTGGCTATGGCATCATGGCCCCCACGGGCTGAATCCCAACCAGGATTTGGCACTTCGGCTCTGAGAAGGGAGGTGCTGAGGTACTTCCAAATACACCTGTCACCGGCGTTCAGGCCAGTCAGCCCCAAAGCTGTCATTGTGATTACTCCATGTACAAGCTTGCCCACTACTACAGATGCAGACTTGGATAAGCATGTTCCTTTTGAGTTTAGCTGAGCTTACAATCACACAAGGCCACAGGGGGCAAATAAAGTGGCAATACATGTATGAGTATAAAACTTCCAATGGAAGATCTTCTTTGTTTTACAGATCAGGGGATATTTAGGAGATATTTGAAGTCCACACATTGTAAAAGCTATGGTACAGTACATAGTAGGACTGAACAGCGGCTGAGCCCTACCCACACCACAGTTTACAATCTAAACTGTCTGCAAACAGGGTGTGGCACAATAAACAAACATCCCACCATAGACTAGGCAAATGACACCAACAATTTCCTAGTGAGTTCTCTAGCGCTGTGAGGAGAGTCTGCCCAATGTTTTTAAGACCACATTTTACAAGATGAATGATAAAACAACTTCTTGATTTTATCTGAATAGGCCTTTTGTTCATTCATGTTGCGAAGGTCACAGGAATAATGACAGCAGCAACAGAGGAAATCTGTGGCTACTGGATTTAGCCCTGTGGTTTTGTGTGCATTTCACCCACAACTGAACAAGGTGATCTCCCAAAACCAAACCCAGCCTTGTGTTCACAAAATATAAAAACAAATCCCTTGGTTTGTCTGGAATTGCTGCTCTTAACTTCCAGCAAGCCTATCTCTTCCTCTTTGGTACCACCCTCTGCATCACAAACCTGTAGGGATTTCCCTGTGCAGACATGGTTGCTAAGCTACACTTGTCTGTTTCGTTAACCCAACCAGCCTCTCTGAGCACTGGCAATTTTCCATAGGATTTCCGCTGGTCTATACAACCTCAAAAACAAATGACCACGGGGGTACCTCCAGATTTGTACAATCTTATTATAAAAATGGAATTATCAACTAAACTATGTGTCGTTACATTATAACAAATAGGTCTAGGGTACACTTTTATCAAATCCAAAGAAACTTCTATATTCACACAGATAACAAATTCTGATTGTCCACTGTTTGTTATTTTAAGTGGCCAAATGCAAGAGGTGTGTGTCCATGGTTAAACATCCTGTTTAAAATGCCATCCATGTTTGCTGTGCCTGAAACCTTCCACAACCACTCTGCATCAGATAATAGGCCCCTGTGTCTCTTGCCAAGGGTATGTTGCTTTTGCCAGTAAATCCAACCTGCAGACATGGGCATCCCCTCATTGGTGATGAATCAAATACAGCATTGCCTATGATGGCACCATTAGGTGACACGCATCACATACAATAGTGTAATAACTAGCCTACCACAGTCAAATCATGATTACAGGCCTAAACCACCATATGAAACCCCATGGTCCCAACAGGGTTGTAGGCTTAAGAAAACACCCAGCTAAAAAAATGGGTTCAACTTGTATGGGTTACAGCCTGGAAGTAGATCAATGCATTAGTTCTCTTTATTATTATACTGTCACACAATAATGTAGCTAACTTGGATAGGCCAACTAGGCCTAAAACATGCTGCTACTTAACAGACGGGATTGATAAGAACAAAACAACTCTTAGGCCTATTTACTAAAAATTAGATGCCAAAGTGTAGAGCTGTGAACCGTTCTCTGATTCTATACCTAAGGTCACTCAGTAGACACTTATGTATTTTTCCTCTATGGGCTCACTTTTCGTCAAAAGTAATTTCAGGAAGTGCATTCTCTAAGGACGTACTGAAGTGGAGACACACTATTCCGAAAACCCACCAACACATTTTGTGGTAGAGAATTCCAGAATTAGGCCTACTGTCTCACATGTCCATGAAACTTACGGCCTACACTTCACTTCAGCATGAGTGTATTCATCTCCATCACAGTTCCTGCCCAAACACAAACACCACACCTATACAACATTGGTGATGCACCACAGATGGTAAACAACACACCCATAGTAAAGAAGGGAGTATTCAATCTGCACTGAAAAGTGCTGACTCCAATCAAGCACAAGACTCATATTTGGTATATGAATTGAAGGCTTACTGGCTGTCCCGAGCCAAAGGACACAGCTTGTCAAGTGTTGGTGAAATACGCTGGGGATTTATTCTTACACAGGGCGTAAAACGAGCCTACATCGAAAACATATGGTGTCAAATAATGATGAACTACCCGTGTAACTAAAGCATGTTGACTAGCTGACAAGCATTTCTAGTCCAAGCTTATCTCTTTGTTGAAGGGTGTGGTAACGTAACATTAGCGGTTATCTTTTAAGTGGACAGGAGTGGACAGGATGGCCATCACACAGGGGCGCTCGGTTGCGACTCGACTGTCCAGACAACGTTGGTGTAATGGTTAAGGTACAGTACACTTCGCTAGGAGTAAAGCCACCTGTTCAAAATCATTGTCACCACCACTGAGGTGAAGTGGATATTCTAGTGGATATTATTGATAGGCTGCCAGGCCAGAAGTTATACAGTTCGATAGTTTTATGTTAACTATAGAGAATTTTGACATCAGATAAAGAGGCTGTCAGCTATTTTAAAGTCTCACTGTATCTCATAACGTTACTGGCAGTGATGATTGAACTGCCAGGGACATTATCACTTCAATAAGGAATGTTGCATCTGGCAAAAAAAATCGTTTCGTTATTGTATTGCTATTTCTCAGGAGCACTAAACTTGCAATTCTATACATTAGTTACGTTAACTAAGGTTAACCTCAAGCCATGGCTATAGACATGCATTTACTATGCACACAACGCCATTCAGTTAAGTAAAGAGAAACGATACACATCACTGTCACAACAAGAGATGACAATCGGTCAGCTCAATAACAACAACGCATAACGTTATCAATGTGATTAAGATGCAGCCAACCAACGTTAGCCAAGTTAGAACTAGCCACTTTTCCTTGCATGACAGTTTACCGAGCCACCAGGCAAGTTGTCTAATGATTATTCCACGAGGGGGGATCAACGTTTAACTGCAAAGTAGCTGCTAATGCTATTTTTGTTAATGCTTACACTTACCAAATGATGCACTGTAACGTTTGTGACACCAGCCACCAGCAATAAGGTTTTCTGTTTTTGCTCTGAAAGCAAGTGTTTCCCGTCACAGCATGTCGACCCAGATCGAGGCGGAGACCACGATGACCGGTGGGGTTTGGATCCACTGATGTCCAACCAAACTGGGATGGCTAGCTAGGGGAAAAAGCTAAACTAGCAAATCGGAGGAGCGTATGCCTTCCTAGACGTCGAACTGCGATGCCTCGCCCTGGATCTAAATAAACTGCTTAAATGTATAGCAAAATAGCTATAGCACAATCAGACCTTTGCTTTTTAAAATGTAATATAATAGTTAGCAAACTAGCTGCTACCAACGGAAACGACAAAAGAAACAGGTTAGCCAGCTAGCCTGGACTGTAACCTGTTAACGCTACCGGTCCAGTACCAGATCCAGTAAATATTTTCCTTGGCTTGGCCTATGTTGTCTTGAAATGAGAATTTCTTATTCAGACAACCCTTGGATTTGGAGTTTCCTTGTAATGCCACCAAATATTTTCCCTCGCCCGCCGAAGGATATGTGAACACGTCAGTTTCTGGCTGAAATTCAGCCTGGAATATGGCGAAAGGGCGTGGGCTTTGGCGAGGCAGTGATGTCAATACGCATACAACGCCTGGATCCGATTAAAAAGCAACCTTGACGGGTGAAAAAGTTTCGTCATGATATAGGCCTACCGACATGTGATAAATGACATCATTCAGAAAATAATAAGTTTCACACCTTTCCTATATTAATGGTGTATTAAGTAAGTTGGCTTTGCGTGTGCAAACATCAAACATGACGAATAGAAAAAAATGATCGAAGGAGATCAACAACATCAATCAACAAACATTAATCATGCCAACGCCTAGATGCGAAGTTTTGGAAATTACGATCACATTAGGTACGCTATGTTTGGTTCAGCAGACTAGATTGGCACGTTGCCATCAGCTTAGAGTGTGATTGATGAGTAACATACTGTAAGCAAAGATCATTGAAGATCGCTTTTACACCCTCTGCTGCAAGTGAATAATTTATGGGCGTGGCTTGGGCTGTCAGGTGAGCAGGTGAGTTGAGGCCTTGGGCACATGGTGGTCTTCAGCAAGTTAGGGTGTGTTGTTGTTGGTAATTTGACAGTGAATATGGAAATATAGCCTGGTGCCATATGGACACATATTCATATGTCCACAGCCTAGATCAGATATTATTTGATCATCAAGGGGTGAGTCATTCTTTGTTCAAAGCATCATGGCGCCTAAAAGAATATTCATACACCTGGGCCAGCTAAATAGTTTTGCTGAGAAAATTGTGTTAGGTGGACCCATTGCAGTTTTCAATTAAACACACAATATTTGAAAATCAATTCTGCCATCATTGCCATATTTCAGTAAATCTTGGCCTATAACAACCAAGACAATACTACAGACTTTAATTTGTCAAACTATGGTACTTGAATAAGTTCTAGGGGGTATTTAAAATGAATATGTGACATTCACCAATCCTCAATACAATTGCCATAGATAATTATTAGGCCCAATATCTGTAATATGTGTTTATATTGTATTTGTACCAAATTATTGTTATAACAAGCTGTTCATGGTGGAGGGGTGCTTGGTAGGACATAGTGTGTTGGACGTACGCAGCTGTTAAAAGTTTGTGCTCTACTGTTATAGATTATAGAGCTTAATTATTATATTATGTATATGATAAATAATCTACGTTTTACCAAACACCACCAGGGCAGCCAGCCACTATGCTGGCAACAACAACGACAACAACAACAATAACAGAAAATTAATAAAAGAAAATTAGAAAAAAGAAAAATGAAAAGATGAGTTTGGATGAGGTTTATTTGCTTTTACGGTCCATACAGGCAAAACCATGTGATATAGAGGTAAATGAAATACATGAAATGGCAACTGACATCTGACAGTAAGATCAAGATGAATTAAATATTTTAAGCAGTGAGCAAATGATGATTACTTTTAGGTGACAGAATAGATAGGATTAATTCATTTTCAACAGGTTTGATACCCAGATAATAGTTCAGGGCGAATTCTATGCACCAGGTTGGTCAACCTAATATTTCATTTATTTCAGGCCCTTTTCAAGGGTGGCCATATGCCAAACCAACAAAAAAATATTTTGATACATTAAATAAGTGTCCTCTAATTCTTTCAGCCAGCAATTTGATTTTACCCACAATCAGACTTCTCCAAATCATTCCTACTCTCACAGAGGGATTGCTCGCCACTCTTTCCCCTCTGTGAGAGCGCGAGGTTGATGGATGAACACACTATAACGGACACCCTGATTGGCTGCAGCCCTCACGAAGCCGCTGTTGGCAGTCATGGTGACCGCACGCAGTGAGTCTCCCGTTCCGAAAATCATGAGCGACCTGCTGTTCACCTTGGAACTCATGACCAGGCGGTTTGTGCGCTCCGAAGGTTCGTCAGGCACCACTGTGAGACGTGCAAGCAACTCGTCTGCCCTGGCCTTCTCTCCAGGTCCGCCAAGTGTGTCCAAAATCACACGGAAGTCATGCACCGCTGATTGACAAGCAAAGAGCTCCTTGTCTTGCATGAACTCCTCGAGCTTGGGCAGAACCTTCTCTTGCCGCTCCTGGGCGGCCTGCTCGGTCAACACCTGCTCCTTAAAGGCAAAGTGGCAACGGCCATGGCTTAGTGAGGAAACATATGTGATGAGTGTAGTGATGTCCAGGTTGGCCCTGTTGCACACATCCACCTTCACTTCAGTCGGGAAGGACAGGCGAGCCACAACGTTGTCTCTGTCCACACGAGTATGCAACAGCTCCCCTTCCTCTCCGTCCTCTTCATCATCATGGCCGTCCTCCTCCTCTTCTGCAGGTTCGTTTTCATATCTTTGCTCATCTTCGCTACTGCTTCCATCTTCCTCTTCCCCATCATCATCATCTCCCCCAGTGACGGTGTTAACAGCGACAATGTCTCCCCTCACTGAGATGCCCATTTCCCCGAGACGGTCTGCCATGGGGCTGGACACACCATTGTAAAATGCAAAGATGATGTGTGGGTTGCTATACTGCACAGGCTGCTGACGGCTGGCCTCAAGGAAGTCCTCAGCTTGACACACAACACTTTTGTCCCCATACTGGCCTCGGCCCTGCCAAATGTTGTGGAGAGCCTCTGCCTTGCGGCCGATGGCTTTGACCCATGTATGACCATTGTTAGCCACCACGTCCACTACCAGGGTCTGCTTCTGCCCATCCGGACTTTCATAAGCAAACACATGGAGTACGCTCACCACGCCTTCTAGGCTCTCCGCTGACTCTACTATTGCTTTCAGGTGGGTTAAGTTTGTGCTCTGCAGATGAGACTCCTTGATTTGCACCTTGCCAGCCTCCACTTTCTGGAGGAACTTGAGCTCAGCCCGAAGCTTGCTGCACAGTTTGGCCCTGCCTTCCACATCTCTAGTTTGTTTACTGCACAGCTTGTCTACACGCTCAAGAAGCTCCTTGGCCACCCTGATTCGGTCCTGTAATGTTAGCAGACACTGAGTAGCCATAGCTGCTGCATCATCCTGGAAAGAGATGGGTAAAGTGAGGGTAAGATTTTATGAGAAGTTAAGATGCCAATTCTACATGAATCAAAATGCTTATCAACAAATCTTCAATATGTCCAGCTGTGATTCGGGATCAACATTTGAATTGTAAGCTAGCCTAGACTATATTATACTATACAACCATACAACCTCCAGCTGTCTCATTTAACTGTCCTAAGCTTTAGACCTATAGCATTACTGAGTTGCAATGCAGATGTTGCATGTAACTGTGTACAACGTAGTTCACTAATAGGATGTATATTCATGTTCTGTCACTTTCATAAAGTCTAACTGCCTAATACAACACGGTGACGCTTGATTTTGTGCTTGACAACAAGCTCTTCCCAGCTAACACAATATGGCTAGATAGCTAGCTAATACGTGGACATTGCACAGCAAGACCGAACAAGACAGCCGACCGGCTAACTATGGTTTTTACCATTTATTTAATTATACTTAAACTCACAACGATAGATCCACTTATTCTGTTAAACAAACACATATGTAAGTAACCTCATATAGTACAGTAAAAATGTGTCACTTACTCTCCACTGAGACGAGTTTGTCAATTTTTAGATCACATTCGGTTTGGCTGGCCCTCTCCTTCTCTAACTCTACAACATTTATTACTACGTCGCTCGAAATAGTTGTGAGCGCCACCTTCCTTATAGGAGTGACATTACGATTAAATAAAAAACAGACCTGAAAAATAGTCATAACCTTATCATTTACGCACAGAAGTAGCCTATATTAACTAATGAAAAAAAAAATAACCTACACATATTGACCCAGACTCTAAATTTAGGTGTATCTCCCAGGCTAATCCTCAGGAACCTTGGTAGAAAGAGAACATGTAGATGTAATTCTACGAGCTTATGTAGGCTAGGCCTAATGCATTGGGTGAGAGGCTTCTGGTGATAGTTTGGGGGAAACCTTCATAATTCAATTTACAGTTGGTTGTGTATTTCAGACCTATTAGTCTATGAAAATGTATGAACATAGTCCCATGCATAGCCTAATAGCAATGTATATGTTCTTCAGGATAGGCCTAGGCCAAAATATTTTTTATTTTTGTCGTTGGCCCTTAAACTTTATTTTTGTTTGTTTTTATTTGTTATGCAAGTCATACATACTAATTACTAAATGACAAACAATACAGAAATGCTGAAGTGACCACACAACTTTTTATCTAGGCTGTTATTACTATCATAAGCCTATGAGATCTAAATAAAATAAAATCTCATCAGTGACAAAAACTTTTAGCATGTAGCCTACTTTATTAATTTGCATGTATGCTATTTTACTACTATTTTAACACTAGAAAGATCAACTTTAAAAAAAATGATGTCCTACTCAATTACTTTCACCATCTGATGACTACGATTTTCACCTCTGAAAATGAGAAATGTGTTTCAACTGTCAAGTTTAATATTCAGTCATTTTAATAAATCCGGCTTGATAGGGTAAACATCCGTTGGCCGACTTAGAACAAAGACATCACTCTGTGTTCCAGTACAGAGAGAGGACTGACCTCTAATTAGTTCTCTAAAGTCATCATGCATGAAGAAGTACCACAGGGAGTCCTGTGGACTCTATACAACATATTCATTTCTATTAGTGTGAATGAAGTATTGTAGGTTGTAGGTTTTGTCCTCGAATTTAACACTACTGCCTACATAGCCTAACAGTTCCATGGAAAGGAGACTTTTGTCACATTCATAATGTCACCCATAAGTCATCCATATGTAGCCTATAAGTGAATGGTTAGTCTTGATTTGGGGATTTGTAGACCTATACTGTATGTAAAGACACAAAATATCACATCCTCCAGAATTGCCATCTATTTCAATCATCAGTTAGCAAGCTGTCTTACCATTTCAATTATGTTTATCATTAAAAAAAACAAAAAAAACATATAGCCTACATTGGACTAGAAGTTATGGTCTTACAGTGAATGTTTAGCCAACTTTTCCCATTCTATTTTTCTAAAACAAGGCTAGTGCACAGTTATTCAACATGCATTATTAAGGCCTAACATTAAGTGACAGCATCCAAGTAGGCTTCACCTCAGGCAATGGCTGAGGCTCTTTTGCTTTCTGTCTACTTTTCAACCAGCAGAGGGGGCCACACAAAGGTGATGTCAACATAAGGTCATTCTAGATCAGTGCACATTTTGGGGTTTTAAAGTAGGCTATCTCCCACTTTCTAGGCAACCACATGCCATGTTTTTAGAAAGGTTCCCTGATGTTATTTTAATACTATTATACAATATACACTTGGTGGCTTATGAGAGAGTTTTTGGTAAGAACTTTTTTTTAACTTGTGGATAGGTGGACTAAGAACTTTTTAAGAACTTGAAGAACTAAAAAAAAAAACCTAACTAAACGTGTTCCAGTCTGTTTTTGAAGCTTCTGAACCGTGTCTTACCGTTCCTGTCTCTTTAATTGTATACCTTGCTCTTTTCCAGCAGGGCACTGTCAAGCTCCTGCGAAGAGAGAGGATTTTACAGCAAATCCCCATCGCCTCCTGCGGACACTAGCAGTGTCTGCATGGTAACGGTCATATTCGACGAGAGCGAATGCGTGGTCCTGACGCAACAAGTTTCTGGTTTCCAGTCTTTTTTCTGCGCCTAGATATCAAACCCCAAAACGCGGAGCTGCTTTTCTTTCTCTATATACTGTGAGAAAAGTTTTTTTTAACACCATGTGGCTGTTTTACGTGTAGTCACCATGGTATTGTACACTAAATATTATAGCCATCGGATTGCATTATGATGGGACTGTTTGGTTCACCGTTATCTTTGCGAGCTATGGATTAATCGCACAAGAAAGTCATTTCTTCAGAGACAAAGCTTGTATGCGTCCCAGTTTCAACCATCGCATTACTTCAGGATTATTCTTTGAATTTTGTATGGATATTTTAACTGAGTCCTGCAGATAGAGTATGCATTCCACAGGATGGGTGCGAACAATGGGAAACAGAGTGGGAGTGAAGGTAAGTGCCAAGCCCAAAGTTTCGCAGGGAGTGAAAATGGTCCCTTTCCACGACAAAATGAGGGTGTGCAAAAACTGTAGCTATACCCTGCGTCATTGTCTACAGTTAGCGCATATTTTTCCTCCACTGAATGGTTATATTTTTCGTCTTGCACGCGTTTATTAATCTTTTTTTTTTCCTTTTTGTCTTGCATATGGGTCTTTTTAGGTTCCTTCAACGATAAGTATGAAGTCATGGCCAAGACAATGTGGCCAATACATCTCCTTTGCTTGTGGAATGATCACAGCATTATATGTGGTAGTGGCTGTCCTGTTAGATTTAGAGAGAACATGACACAAAGTCTACCTAATTTCTTTCTACACAAGGCAGTACAGGGTATAATTTAGGCTAGTCACAGCTTGTAGATTGTTTATTGTAAGTCAACAATGGACAATGATTTTTTTTATATGCCTTACCTTTATGGAGTCTCACCCAACATTACTTGGCCTAAACAGACAACTTTCCTGGTCTTTACGTCTGCAGTATACTGTATTTTGACAATTGTCTGCTTTAGCCTACCCAGGTAATAAACATATGGGCTGATCCCTGATATAAAAGCATAATGGGTTTTGGTCCTGGTGCACTCACACGCTCTATAGAAAGCCTGAACACGTTTCAGAGCCCCAAGAGGGAGGCGGTAGGGAAAGCTCCCTGTCAGTCTGAGTAGGATAGGTCCTGTCTATTGCCAAGAATAGTGTGGAGTAAATGGAAGGCCCCAGCAGGTTTGGCATCCCCCAGTCTGCCTGTGTGCAGTCAAAAACAACTGCAGAAGAAATGCAGGGAGGAGGGAGTCAAGAGAAAATAAAGGATTGCCTGAAATGGCTGCACAGCTCTTCTGAATGTGTTTTTCTGTCATCCCTATTGTGCATGGTATAACAGTGACAACCACAGAACTGCAGTGGTGGAGAATGTGGGGAGAAAGGGGAGCAATGAGGTGACCCACACTGTAAGTGTTACATTTTCTATAGGCCTATAGTTATTCTTGACCTACAGCAAGGGTTATCTACAGTCTGTGTTTTCAGAGAAAGCAACAGGTTTGACACTGGGTTTTGTTTATAAAATTATAACGAGCAAGTAGCTAGAGCTGGTCTTGCACTTAACTAAACTTTTGAGTATTGTCCAATATGTCTATCGAAGTACGCATTGTCCTTGGATGGATGAAGAGTCTTTATGGGACTATTTGAATGTAGCTCTAGCCATTAGCTTGCAATTGTGGTATTAAGTTTTTAACTTGGCTTTCTCACTCATGACAGCGTACAGGGCCAAGGCGCCCCTACCCACAGAGCAAGTTTTGGCTTTGGTGAAGACTTGTGGAAAGTGGTGTAGCAAACCACACCAGACTTTTTTTTTTCTAAGGTTATGTCTTGGCATTTTCCCAGAACTGGCACTCATGAATGACATCAGCAACTTTCCACAGTAAACAGAAGATGGTACATTGCACAAAAATAAACTTCTTTCTCAAGTTCTGAGGTAGAGGTGTTGTGTAGCATAGTTTTGTAGTTATTTGTATGCAAAGTATGTTTTTCTTGAGCATGGTTTCAGTTGGTAGACAGCTTCCCTTAAGTCTGTCCCTCTCCAAATGCCTGCCAAGGTTTGCTGTGATGCAGAGATTTACTAGGAATTGTGAAAAACAACTGTTCCTGCCACAAATGCGTGACAGGATGGACATTTTTAGCACAAGAAACATACAGAAAGAAGCTGAAAAGGAAACAGGCTGAGATGGTATAATATATACTTTCCTATTTTTATGACTGCGCTCTCCCAGAGTGCACTCAGAGTGGAAGTGTAGGGGCCTAATTTTTCTTTATTTTAGCTCTACTCCTAATTCTTAGTCTTTATCTAATTCTCACAATTTTTCTAATTCAAAATCAAAGTCAGACAAATGTTAATATCTTTTAACTCTGTCAGTTGCAGAACATTTGGCATTTGAATTTTAGGAACCTATCCTCTCCAGTATCAGGGCTTGTGTCATGTCATGGGTTTGTGATTGTGAAAATGGCTATACTCCAGATTGAATGATGTGCTCCCCCCCAAGCATTATTATCTTTTGCTGAGTTTACAAGGGTCCTTTGCCTCCTTGCCCAGAGTCTTAAGGACTGAAGGAACACAGTCAATTGGCACTGCTCTGGCTGTCCCAAATCCATCATTATTACAAAGTATGTTTTGCTAATTAATCTCATCAACAGAATAACCCACATTCCTGAGAGACAATAGACAATAAACAATGCCTCTCATGTAGGCTAATTACACAATGCACTGGTGCCTGTGTGCAATTCAGCTCCTCTCTCCAACTTATTAAACCACTGCTACACCCATAGTCTTAAACTCAGTGTATCTTCTTAATATAGACAGATCATTTAAAACAAAGTGTGTTTACACTGTAATTTTGCTCAGAATGCTGTATGCCCATCAAACTATTCCTTCTATGGTAAGAAAAGTCTTGAGCCAAACTTGTGTTGACCTTGAGTTCCAGGTATGATTGTAAACATGCGGAATTTGTGCTCCCTTCCAGGTAGTAATGTCTCCTCCATATAACATAAACATCAGGGAAACCCTTTGCAACCCTCTTTAAATTCTTTCACACATGTGGAGAAATTTCTGCATTTAAGGAATAACACCATCAGTGTGATTTCCACTGACAATCCAGTTTCCTTAACCCTTCTCTTCACTTTTACTTGGAGATGGCCAAGCATAAAGATCTTTCATTATGTTTGCATACAGTATGTGCTTCCTATCCAGTTGAATGGTTGTCATGTTAATTGTGTGAATCTTTACTGAACTGGGATTTTTGTGTGGGACTTTCTGCTCCCATTCTCTTTGTAAGTGTCCTGTCTCTGCACAGGAGGTGAGATTTTGAAGCATCTGGAATGCTTCTGCTCAGAGTAGCCTATGTGATGAAGTTAAATGGAATGTTGGGCATTTATGAACGCCATAGCCTACTGTACTGTGTAAGGGGGAAGGGTCTCAAGGTCATCTATCAGTGTCAGTATATTCATTGGTTATTCAAATAGATTCAATTGGCCTCTAAATCCAGAGACAACAAAGGAGCTTCAGCCTTCAGTAAACCTTGTTATATACAGTATGAAGTGATATGCTACATTAGATGTGTCATCAGAAAATTTATATGGAAGGAGTCATTGTGATTTAAATAATCCCATCAGTGTAAGCAAATATGGCTCCTCAGTCCCCTAAGTTGTGCAGAACATTCTATTCTTTTTTTTTTGCTGGCTATTCTCCTTCAAGGATGGAAGGATTAATTCCAGCTCGTGCCAAATGTTATTTTTATGCTGCAATAAATATTCATCTTATTTTCACTGAACTGTTGAAGTTGTGGTTCTAGCTTTTGTACCGTTTTTGATTGATGCTACCAACTGGGTGTCCTGACACGTCCCATGGTGTTCTTTGTGTTCATAGGGAAAGGCAGTTCCAGTATTTCCTCCGACCTGAGTTCAAGTACGGATCAGACGTCGACCAAGGCTCCAAAGAATGCAGCTACCAGCGAAGGTAGGGCATATGGTCCTCATTATCCATCATTGGTCTGTGTTTCTTTCTTTCTTTTTTCTTTTTTTTTTGTGCTGTGTTGACTATTTTTGGAAAAAATGTGTTTTAGAGGTGCTTTATACTGAAAACAAACTGGTCAGAGCCCTCACTGTTCAGAGAAAAGAGGTGACCCCCCCCAACACACACACACACACACACTCGCTCACCACCACTCAGCTCCATTTTGGAAAACCCAGGCCCCCAATAACAGGGAGGGGGGCCCAAATCCATGGAGGTGCTTAGGAGATAGAGAGCCTCAGGGTAAGATAGTGTGTTTGAGAGGGAGGGAGGGAGAGAAAGAAAGAGAGAAAGAGGAGGAGGGGAAAGGAGGACATGCAGTGAGGCTCTCTTTTCCTGCAGGGGTGTTTTTATGGACTGACTAGCTGGTATGAATAACTCACAAAATTGCTGTGCAGCACCCACAACGTTCTTCAATAAAATGAAAACAACTTTAAGTACGCAAAACCCTGAACTGTCTCTCCTTCTCACAAACCCCAAGTTCAATCGATTGTTTTTTTTACAGTGCCAAACCTCGCAAAGATACGTTTACTTTTTATTGTTGTTGTTTGTTGTTTGTTTTTCTTGAACGCATGTGAGCACATACTCAAATGAACACACAATAATGAAACTGAAGAGCACAAACGCCATAATTTGGAGCTCTGGACATTATGTCTCCATAATAATAGCAGGGAGGGCTGTCTTCTCCTTTCTAAAATAACAGTGATGTGGGCAGTGCTGAGGATGGGTTGGGAGTAGAGGCTAGAGCAGAGTGGCCAGTGGAGCACGGGGGCCTGCTGGGAGTGTGAAGGGAGGCGGCCCACTCTGCTCTGCTCCGCGGAGGGGCATGGCGTGGCGAACACTCGTTCTGCGGCGTCTGTGGTCACAACACTGCTCATGTGTCCAGTGGCCAGGAGTCAGAAAGACTCATCTCAACCGTGATGCTTTCCTGTCACTGTAATGTCAGCGTTTAGCGTATATACCGCCGCTGAACGACTTGTTCGGAGTGAGGCTGATTTATGTTGCAGCTTGGCAACGTCAGCCAAAAGAAGAAAAAGGAAAAGCAAGGGAAACTGCTCAGGCTGGGGTGCAGAGCGGACAGTGCAGTGTCCCACAGGCATACTCCTTCACTCTGATGGGGTTATGTGCGCTCCACAAAAACAGGCAGGAACATTTGGAGAACCTATGCAATGTGTTTCTCACACAGTTTCAATGTTTGACTTCAGCTTGTGAACGAATGTGTCGAGTCTGTCTGTGCTTACAAAAGAACTGGCTTTGATAAAAACGAGAGTCTTTTGACTGACCTGCAAACCATGCAGCCACAGGACTGTTTGCTATGGTAAAAGCAACACCCACCTGTATGTGTGTGCACATAGTTGTGGTTGGCCATGAAGTGGAGACAGGGAACAGATTCCCAGTAACAGCGACACTGTTGTGTGTGTGTGTGCGTGCGTGTGTGTGTGTATGTGTATGTGTGTGTTACTCGTACATTCCAAATGTGTGATAGTGAGCTAAATAGAATCTGCTGATCCATTGTGAAAAGAAGAATGGGAAATTTGTCTTGCGGCTTTGTCACACACCGCTGAGATGCTTTATCTCTCTCTGTGTTGTGTGGAGGTTAGCACTGGACAAGCTGCCTCTGACAAAGACCCAGTGAAGTGTTCAGGAGAATGTTCTTGCTTTCTTTTCAAAGACATCCCATATGTCGACATGTGGTTTTATGTGTCTATGTGCATCCTGTGAAACCTGGTGTTTGCTGTTGGGCCATATTTAGTCTTGAGCCTTGTAGTCTTTAGATCATGGGCATTTATACTCTCCAACTTTAAGCCTTTTAGATAGCATTGTTCTACAGGCAGCCTTTTCCACCACCATTTCCTTAGTGATAAGTAACCAAGGCCATGTGCCAGTCAGTTACAAACAAGTGGTTCAAGCAACTGTGTATATGTTTTGAGGTAGCAACCAACCAAGCACAGTAACAGGCCCCTTATTAACTACCCTAATGAATGGCTTTGTGGTGAACATGGAATATCATCACCTCAGTTTGTGGTCCATCATCTAAATTTAAGCTGCCCAATGTAATTCCATGCACAATTCACCCATTTCAGCGAGGTTGTTGAAAAATACTCCAACAATCCATCCAACACTGCAGCTACATAATAAATATAGCAATGTGTGGATTCAGTTTAACTGTTTGGATTGTTTAGTGTTATCACTTTGATTTACCGGTAGGCATAATCAAATGCAGCAATGAATCAATTTTCCTCTATCACTGCTAAAGAGAAAGACGGATAAAAAAGCAGTTTTGTACATCCTTGGCATAGGTTTCAGCCAAATATCAATTTATCACATTATCTGGGTTTCACCACTCACTGTACATCAAGCCCCTCAATGTAAACAAGTGCCAAAGTTAACAAAATACAAATCTCTAGACTACCATAAATTTCAACACAAGGCTAAATGCATCTTCATGATGATTATCCATTTTTTTATATTATGCATGAGCAATTAGCTTGACAGCAGCTAATACTGAAAGTAAACTTATAAATATGTAATGGGGATGGCATTGATGCACAATATTGGGCTGAAATGATCTCTTATCATCAGTTTTGTCAAGTGCAGTACACAAAGAACTACCAGTAGCCTATACACCTTGGTGTATTGTAATAACTTTCAGGCATCACTCATCAATCAGACATCAGACAACGACTCCCTCTTCTGTAAATTCTGCTAAAAACCCACAGGCATTCATCAATCAGCCTACCACTCAATGATGGGTGTGTGGCTGTACACTTTTTTCTCTCTTATTCTTGTTTAATGGTGAGTCAAATAGCAAGCAAGCAAGCAAGGCAGGGTTGATTTTATCTTGTGTAATTAGCCTAGCAGCCCTCGCTACCCTGCTGGAAGCAATCAGTAGCCCCACGACAGCCCCATCTTTAAGAAGCATATGTTCTTGCTGTGCTAATCCCTCTGCAGTAAACAACAGAACACTTAGGAGCTGACCCAAGGAGGCCTTCTCACAGAGGCAACAAGATGGACTAAAGAGAGCTGGCAGATTTGGAGAAATGAGCAGATTGTTGTTGTTGTGTTTTTTTTTTAATGCTTTAAAATCCCTCACTTGCATATTAATTCTTACATTCTTTGGAGAATGATGTCTAGTAAGTAATATTGCAGCCCCCTCCCTCCTTTGCCAAGGACAGACACAAACTCATTGTTATACACTATTTAGAGTGTTTCAGATGTTATATGGAGCTCTTGGAAGGGAACATTTCAGTAGGTTGCAGCCAAGCACTGACTGTAAACCGTCAAACAAGCAACACTAAGTTCATGCTAACCTCAAAATGGGCCTCCAAAAGATTCAACATGGAGTTAAAAGTCTGTTCTCTGCTGCAACAATGATAGTTCTTGTTGCAGATTTGGTTTTACCCAGAACCTGAAGCCAGGGCCCTAAAAACAGCACTATTACCATGGAGGTTTTCCTGCAAAATCATTTGGCGCACATTGGCAGCTTTAAAGGTTCACTTACAGGGACAACACTAGGAGCTCTTTATTTAGGGAAAGTGTATGGGCTCTGGAGATGGAGGCTGCCACAGAGAGCTCAGTAGGAGGGCATGGTAATGCAGACATTACTCATAGCAGTCGCACAGCGTGGGGACGTGGGGTTTTATAGCTGCCTAAGATGCACTCCCCCTCTCTGGGCAGTACTGTACATATTTAGAAGACTGGACTTCTAAAGGCGCAAAACGCCATCTCAGGCTTTAACAAATGTGGAGGCCAAAATATATTTTCAAGAGAGATAAACTAGAAAAATGTTAAGTGCAGAACAAACAGTCTGAAAATGGTTTCAGTGCTTTCTTAAAGTATTTCACAAATTGTATGAAACACTTGACAACCAGAGGCTGGCACTTGAACATTGTTACTTGTCATTTTCTGAGGATGACCGACAGTGGCAGGATCAGGCGCACTATCGCACACGTGAAGCAAGAGGATGGAAGAGAATGCTGGCGTTCTGGTGCGGGTGGGTCGGCCGGCCGGCGGGTCGGTTAGGAGAAATTTGATCTGTGTGTCTGGAGCATACTAGAGAGAGGAGGCAAGGGTGAGCTGCAGTTCACTGAGAGGGGAGACGTGCCATTGTGTAGTGGGAGGAGACGGGACTGGGGGTCACATGTGCAGTGTCCTATCAGTGTGGGCCACAGCTTGTCTTTTTCTACAGGTTATTCCTGAGAGAAGGCAAGAAAATCCTCTGGACTAAGTTTGCCAAATGATGTATACACTAGTTGTCACACATTGCAAGCAGCCTAATGATGTGAAAGTCTGGTCAGTTGTGATGAAATCAAGTGAATCTGCTTGAGGTTGTGCATACATACCATTGGCACAAAGAACAATGTATTCAACAATAACAGCCTGAGGTCTAGCCAAACACCTGCATCTGACAAGCGGTTCCAGCAGACTTGCTGCAGAACTCTGTAAACATTCCTCTCAAAATAAGGTTGGAAGTTGAGATAGACTTTGTACACAACTACAGCTGTTTACATGCCATTTATAAACTACAAGAATTTGGTGTTGTTTAGTTTCAGATTTTAAAATAATATAATCTGCATGGTTTGGTTCTGATTCGGCAGCATAAACAGTGGTCCATTAAACGCAGAATTCTTCTGCATTTCTGATTCTGAAGAGAGAAATTTTTTCACGCCCACAAGGGAACCACACCTAACTCAGTGACTGATAGGAGACAATGGAAAGTGCAAATCCAAACCTGTGACACCTTGCACCTTGTCTCCTCAACAGCTGTTGTTTGGGTTGGTGTCTTCATGGTATCTTTATTATTTGTCTGCCTATGGGTGATGTTGAGCACCTGCTCTGGGCTGTGCATTGTCATCTGGTCCACCTGTGCTTAGAGAAACACCAGATAAAATCTGAAATCTTGCATCTTAGATTATTTTTTTTTCCAACAGGCAAATTTTCTTTGGCAAGCTGCGGAATGGGTGGTGGAGAGCATTACTGGTTACAGAGGCATTCCATGAAGCCTAATAGGAATTGATGTTCCAGTTGGAAGAGCTTTTTCCACCCAGTGGATTGTTTTATATTTAACATTGGACTGAAAAGCTTCTGGTCCCCTCATCTCCTCTCGAGCTCCACCAAGGAAAGATTGTTGGAAATGTAGCCTATGCTGCTTCACAGCCTGCCCAGTAAGGACTCATTAGACAAGCAAGCAAAGCAGCTTTCAAGTGAAATGAGAAATGAATGAGATCAGCTCAATGGATTCAAGATAGTGGGGAAAACAGAATTTGAACACATTTAAAAAATTATGTCAAGAAAATGAATTCTTTAAAGCAACAATAACCTTTCACCACTATTTCAGAGATCTTTTTATGTAACATTTTGTTCTGGTCCATCTCCAGGTTAACTTGGATGGCATGTCATCATAATGAAGGGTGCATAGACACAGTAATTCCCACTAGCCATTGAAGATTTACACTGTGCAGTTCTGGGTGAGGGGATGGAACCTCCTCAAAATAGTTGCTACATGGCATTGTATACTGCATTGCTATCAGACACATATTAGCATAATCTAACAGTGACAGTAAGGTTTTGGGAATGTTTGGAAGGTTTTGTGCCCTCTAGATAGCTAGCTCTAGTTGCACACCAAAAACTAGTGCTGCTTTAACTGAACAAATACAGTATGCTGTTTTGAGCCGTTAGTTATGTTTTGTACGAGGTCAGAGCTGCCTAGCAGTGGCCCTCAATGTCTGTTACTGTACTAGTGAAAGATATTGTTGGATAGCTGTAGTGAAAGATATTGTTGGATAGCTGTAGTTGTGGTTTTTTTTTTCTTCTTCTTCTTCTTCTTCCTGCGTTGCAGTTCTTTCCAGCATGGTTTCATGTGAGACAACACAAGTGTAGTCTGGCATAGCATTCAGTAGAAATAAGAGAATCCCATTGTGTCTGTCCACAGACTCCAGCTCAGTGTCTGTTGTGTCAGGTGAGAGCTTTGTGCACTAGAATGAGTGAAGCTGGGATGGCCAACAATGTGATTGTTTTTCTTCTAATTGTGTAATATTGTCATTATCACTACTGGAGTGAAATTACCTGGAAATATTTAGTCGAAAGAGCTGTTTGGAAATACTTAGGAAAGGTGATTCCCACCGTGTGGCAGCATGGTATGGTGCAGCAAGAATAGAGGTTTTAAGTCTTATGGGGTACAAAATATTAGACTGTTTTTTATGTAATGGTATCATATTGATATATCAATACTTATCCCTCTGGGATTACATCTTGATACTTGTTTGTCAGATCCCTAGTGACAAATAATGCCCCACAAGTTCTTGTACCAAGAAACAACAACAAAAACGACTTAACACAAGCTGATGCAGTTCAATATCACCCAATTTCCCATAGGTAAAGTCAGATTCTTAGTGGTTGTGAAAGACATGTCTTTCAGATAAATCCTATGGGTTTCCAATGAGGTCAAGGCAAAGTGGATGGTGAGAGGAGGTTGGACACGCAATCTGATATCAGTTTTTGTCCTCGGATCAGAAGCAGGTGTGAGGAATGATGCCAAGATATGACTACAGCTAAGGTGAGAGAAAGATGGAGACAGCGATCATTCACAGACTTGCCGTGTTGTTTATAACTTTTTTGGGATGGGTCCGAGGCAGGATTTGCCACTGTAATAAATATGCCAGAAAGGAGGATGGGGTTCGAGAGAGAGAGAGAGAGGGATAGAGAGCAAGAAAGAGAAAGGGGGGAGGGAGGGATAGAAAGTGGGTGGGGAGGTGCAGACCAACAGGTATTGTAAAAGGACAGAGACTCAATATTTTGTGAGCTGCTCACTGGAATTTAATATTTTGTTTCTGTGATCTGAGCTATGGATTTGAAGAGAATCCCAAACCCAACCACACTGTTATTCTTTCCGAGGAGCTCCGGCCATAAAATCCTTTAACTCTAAAGTGATTATAGAAGGTTTGTCAGAGCTTGAGCTGTTATTAAGCTTCATTCCATACTCAATTTCAGATCAGCAAAGTGGACTCATCACTTGTGTAGGATATAAAATATTCATCTGGTTTTGCTGTGAAATATCTTTATGGTGAACTTTAAAAAAAAAAAAAAAAAAAAAAAGTACAAACGAGTACTATTACAGTACAAGTTGAAAAATGTCGTAATTTACCCAAATGTCAGATGATACACCAAAATTGTAAACGCCCCAAATAAAATCTACACCGACATCTGAAAGGCACAAACCCCCTCCTCTCCGAGAGAGATGACGGTGCCAAGTGCTCGCCAAAAGAGAGTTGCTCTCTCATGTCAAACAACGGACTGATTGCAGCAACCACAATATGCTCTTGATTAGCAAGATAGAGATGTAGTCATGCGAGGTCATTCAGTGGGGCAAATGAATGTGTTTCTTATGTGGAGAGAGAGGAGTATAAACAAGAGACCCAGGGGGGCCCACCACTGTTGCAGAGAGCTGCAGCAAGTCTCTGTCGTCTGGAAGGGGATGTGGTTCACTTAGAACTTGCATCAGAAGGACTCTTCACCATGTGGATTTGTGGGCTGGCTCAAACCACATAGAGAGAGAGAGAGAAAAAAAAGACGTTGGACAGATCAGGGGAATCAATGTGTGTGTGCAGGCTTATATTGGTGGTAAATGTGTGTGCGTGGCCACAGGGCTGTCTTGTGGATTGGGATAACGATTACAGGGTTTTGTCTATTAGGACAGGCCAATGAATGATCTAATAATGTGTTCTAATGCTTTGTATGTGCAGTGTGTTGAATTGCCTTGCCATTTCATATGAACGTGTGTGAAAGGAAAGTGTTTGCTCTCATCCGTCTCGATAGAAGTGATGACACGACTTCCTTTGTGAAATTCAGAATGCAGAAAATCATTTAATCTCGGCTTCTCGTCTGCCCGAATGTGGTCTGCCATGCACATGTGGGGTTTTAGGGAACAAAGCTGTGTGCTGCTGACCGCTGCTTCCAAAGCCAGCTTGCTTTTGTGGTCTCCTTGTGCCTCACAGCGTGGCTATCCCCTTACACAATCACAGAGGGAAATCTGTCCGGAGTAAACGCATCAATTCTTCCAGCGGATACCTATTCCGTGAGCGGGATTCTCTAAACATTGCTGTGACTTAATGCACGGGCTAAAGGGAGAGAGGGGAGACTTGGGGAGGAGGAGAGTGGATCCTATCTGGAGACGTCATGTAGTAGGGAGTGATAGTAAGGTGGGAGGACGTGTGCATGTAGTGTGTGTGTGTGTGTGTGTGTGTGTGTGTGTGTGTGTGTGTGTGTGTGTGTGTGTGTGTGTGTGTGTGTGTATTTATGAAATGGAGTGTGTGTGTGTCGTGTATGTGAGAGAGTGTGTGTGAGTTTGTCAGTATGTAGTATGTAGGGGTGTGTGACTGTTGGTGTTTGTGTGTAGGAGATGAAGAGTGAGAGAGAAAGAAAGAAAAGTGGAGAGAGAGAGAGAGAGAGAGAGAGAGAGAAAAAGAGATAGATAGAGAGGGAGCAGCTAAAGGGAGAGCGATTGCGATGCCTGCTGGAGGCTCACATCAAACACACGGCCATACAATCAGTGCCTTGTGGTGGGGAGACTCTGCTTGTGCGTTGCTCACTGGTTTCCTGCCTATAGGGAGAACAGGAAGGCAGTGGGCAGCCATCCCCATTGTGCCCAGACCACACTCATGATGTCATCGCTTCCTGCAGGTCGGCCAATGTTGCTCTCGAGCAAAAGGTGCATATAATGTTTTTGTCTGTGAAACTCACTCTGGAAATAGTTCAGTAGCAAAAGCCAATGGCTGAATTTAATGTCTGACTTCTTTGATTTGAGGAGTAGGAATACCCTAAGGGTGTCGTGATGAACCTCGGTACAACACGTGAGTTGTGGGAGAGTGAGAGCATGGAAATAAATTGTCTTCAGAGGGAAGTTCTCATGAAGATATTTGTGGCAATGGAAGGAACTGCAATCGAGGCCCATTCACAGACTACTAAAAAATCCCCCAGAGGAACAATTTTCAGTGTTCCAGACTGTCTTATTGGCACTTTTTTAGTATTCGGTCTGCTGGGCCTGTCCACGTGTGCCAGTGTCTGAGGCTTAAAGCCTTTACAGGTTACAGAGTGAGAGATTAATCCACTCTGAGCCAGCAAACACAGCGCCACTGAATAATGAGTGTGTTGTGGTGTCAGTAGGAGAGGTAATTAGACACTGAGGGAATCAAGACGAGCTGCCATGCAAAGTGCGTACTTCTCACCTCGTTTCCCAGTTTGACCTGTGTAGGCGGGAATGGGAGCGAACGAACTGGGAAATGGGATTTGGCTTATTGAGTTATGGGAGAGGCTATTTATGTTGCCTGCCTTCCTTTCCGGCGACTGGAGACACGGCAGAGCACTTCATTCAGCAAGGTCACCTGCTGCCGTGCCCTGCCTGGCGCCCAGGCTGTGCTGTGTGGAGCTTCAGCTGTTCCCATCTCAGACCATTGCTGAGTTAAGACGTGTCTATTACACACACACACACACACACACACACACACACACACACACACACACACACACTCCTCATTTACTTAACAATGTAAACCAAGAACTGTTGTTGTAGATTTTTATGATTGGCAACTTAATTCAGGTCAACAGAGATCTAAAAAAGCAAAAAAAGAAATCATCTGTTTCAAATCATATTGTTAGTTATCCTTATAGTTATTATCTATAAGTAGCTTCCCTGTGGTTCTTTAGGCTTTAAGTATTTTTGGACGTTGCATTGATATACTGTAGCAGCATTTCTATGTACCTCTGTGTTTAATTTACTATATAATAACAGTAGCTTAACTACAGCCCTAATTATCACCTATTTATCATCACACTCCCATCACAGAGGGCCTAGGTGGTCCTGGTTACTGTAAGTGGTCCCAAGTTTAATGCCAGAAAGTTTTGGGCTTGGCAGGTTCAGTTCAAATTGAAGAGTTCAGATGCAAAACCCCCTAACTCCACTTGACCACTTTTTGAGAAAAAGGCCATTTTTTATCAGGCGTTTACAGTGTTTTGATTGTAAACAGATATTTTAGACACGGCGGGGAGCAGGTTTTATTTTGTTTTTTTTTTTCACAAAAACATTTCATTTACGTATACTAGATTTATACAGGATTCACACAATATCATTAACTCAGTTTTCACAAAAATGGTGTTTAGGGGGTTTTGCATCTGAACTCTTCAATTGTTCCAGAAGGACAACCCCTATTGTTATCAGTTCTCTTATGTGGTCAAAATTGGAGGACCCTTCCTCAAAGCAAGTACGTTTGAGACTAGGAGGCTTTGGTCACACCTGCCTGGGTGTACAGGGATGTAATTTGCTATTGGCTATTGCTGATATGGAAATGTGCTCTGAGGCCGGGAAGGGTGCAAAGCAAGTCTGACTGGTCCTCTGTCCATCCGTCTATCCGTCTGTCTGGTGATTGTGAATCCACAGTGGCCCCTGCCCAGGACGGCCAGCCATCAAGAAGGAATAGAACACTTCTCCAGACCGGCTCTGCTTTCTACATCACCAGTGCAGCTCCATTGCACCAGCGAGGAGAAAGGGGGTGGGGGGTAAGGGGAGGTAGGGGGGTAGTGCAGGGTGAACTGGTTAGAAACATGAAATGCATTACTTTTTGTCCTTTACTGTGGCAAAGCCTTAGTTTAAAGACCAGATGTTTGAATATTTCTTCTATGATGTTTTTGATTTAATAAAAGAAAGGGGGCCCTGTGCCCATATGGATGAGTCATTTCAGGAAAGAAGTTTGTCGGATACGTTCCAGAATTTATGGTGACACAATGACTCAGGCACTTTTTTTTTTTTTTTTTAAAGAAAAAATATATATGGTAATTAGAGAATGGAAACATCAAAGGAGGGGTAACCCAGCTTTGTTCGCGCCAAAAGAATTGGCTAGAAAATGTGGACTGCAAATCAAAATCTAAACTTTTGACTTTTTGTGGCTTTAAAGGAAAAAAAAGCAACAAGTCTGCTCTTTTCCTTAGGACCTCTCTTACCCCAAACAGCCTAGTACGATGAATAACATTGAATAATACAATTGTGCTTCTAAACGACTACCCTAGCTGTGATTGTAGAATTGATAATGCAACACTTCAGACTTAGCTTTCGGCCATGAAGAAATGTAAAAAAGAGTCCAAGATGAGCAACTCTTCTCCTATGGTGTAGTTACAGGCATCTGCGGTGAGATGGCCGTAAATGATTCGCCCATGTGGTCTCATTGATGGTCTGCAAGCGCAGCTGCTCCCTAATGCATCTGCATTGCTCTGCAGAGCCAGAGAATCTTGCATGAGAAGCACAGAAGGCATTTTAATCAGAGCAAGATGCCCTGCTTGAGGCTGAGTGCGGGCATAGAAACCAAGCATAGGTCGGGGGACTGTGTCTGTCCCCTGCCCTAGACAGGATCATCAGCCGATCACAGAAAAGTTCAGGTCAGCTCTTTTACCACACTGAGAGATTTAAAGCAAAAAAAGAGAAACATTTTTTTTTTTTTTTTAAAAAAAAACTTTTTTTTAGCTCAAAGTAGTTGGAAGATTGAGTTCAGACAAGGAAAAAAAAAGAGATGAAGCCAGTTTTGCCAGCGTGCCTGCTGTAACACAATGGTATGACTGTTTGTTTCTCAGCACATACATGGGCTCCATTTTAGAAGCAGACCTAGGCCAAATCCCAGTGCTTGACTGACCACGTCCTGAAGCTGTGGGTTTGCAGTGCTGAAATGTGACAAGTTATCTGGGCAGCACTGAGATCAGGTTGCCGGCGGCTGCCAGAGGTCAAGCCCTGTGTCGGCCTGCGTGAAAAATGCCTTATGACATCACACTTCACGTCTGCGAAGTAAAGAGAGCGTGATGAATAACCAGTGAGAGGGGAGAGGCGGGGGGGTGCTGGAGAGGCAGCTTTGCAAGCACTGAAACGTATTTTGATCAAAGAGGTTAAGGGCTTTTGTGAGCAGACCGAATGTGACTGGTGATTTACTATAACTTCGGGAGATGGATGTCAAAATTGGCCGGTTCAAAAATTGAAAAATGTGTGTTAAGTGAGTGTGAGTAGTCAGTGTTAACTGTGTGTGTATGCGTGTGTGCGTGCGTGCGTGTGTGTGTGTGTGTGTGTGTGTGTGTGTGTGTGTGTGTGTGTGTGTGTGTGTGTGTGTGTGTGTGTGTGTAAATTTGTTTCTAACATAAATGGGGTGTTAACAGGGGATAAAAGCTCCCAACAATAAATAAATGTGTCTGTGATGTTCTGGCCTCTCCGTGACACTGGTGTGTGTATCAGTGTGTTAAATGGCAATTCATTACATTTGCCACTCTGCAAAGGATGTGTAAGTAGGATTAAACACGGTAAAACAGCATCTGTCTGACCTGCCATTCACCCTCACTGTGGCCTCAAGGAGCGCAGTAAAAACACTGAAAACTTGGCCCTGGTTCTGATCTCAATTTGGCCCTTCAAAAGAGGTGATTTTCATCCATGATTGCACCAAAGAGTCCAGTCTCCAGATAAACAGCTATCTGAATTCTCTGCACTTACCAAGCAATTTTCACAGAAAACCCTCCTCCTGAGATGAAACAGAATGTTTTTGTTTGTTGTGAATGTTGCAGTGTTTGTTTGACTCGTCTAAAGCACAGATACGTGCAGGGATGACATGAAAATCAAGTCAAGACAGAGGGGTGTGTGTGTGTGTGGGGGGGGGGTCAACAGACTCTGGGATTCCGCTGAGATTTTCACACAACAGCCTAAGGGTAGGGGGGTTACATTTGGAGACCAGTCATTCCCAATGATCCGGTCAGATGGCAGGAAGTGGACAGGGATGTTGCTTGGTCTCTCGGACTCTCCTGGGTGCTAGCAGTAGCCCCCCAGAAAGCTTTGGCCCTGCTGCCCAATGGCATTCCCGGCATTCTAGCATTTCACTCCTGAGACCTATCAGTCCAAGCTCAACTTTCGGCTCATCACTCACTGCCTAATTCAAGGACCAAAGAGGCTTGTTGTGATTGTGGACTGGGCCAGTATTTCAACAGGTCAACAGAGGGCTTTTTAAAACTGACATTGATGTGGCATACTGAGGGCTAAAACATTTTATCAAACATTTTACAAACAAGAAATGATCCCTTAGGCTACATGTGGAATTACTTCATAAGAAGATTTGAAATTGCGCGGGACACAGATTGTTTAGGCACAAGTGGATTTGTGAAGATGTTTTGAGTGCTAAGAATGGTTTTAACAAAGCTATCAATTATCTAAGACTACTTTATAACTATGCTTAGGTTAATCCTCTTGTGGAAATAAACCCCAATATGGCCGTTTGAGGCATCTGTTTTGTTTCATACCAGTATGAACACATTGCCTAAATACTAAAAATGGGAAATGTAAGATTCTTATTAGATTTCTGCATTTCTTTTCCATTTTGAATTTCTAGTCTCTCAGTTAGCTGTCATGTATGTTGTATATCTTCACGGTGGCTTGAACCATACAGTTTGGCGGGAGAGGAACGTCTTTCATCCGGTGTTGTGTTGAGAGACAGACATTTGTCAAGACTTAAATGGTTAGAGGGCATTTCCTAGGCAGATAGGCCCAAGTTGTGTCTGTGTTCTTCATCTTCAGCCATCGGTCTGGAATATCAATCAGAATGGCAGTCCAATGCAAAACAGGGGCTCTGCTTCCTAATAAGCCAGAGAAGTCAAGGAGGCAGAACTTGTGAGAGCGCTCAGAAGAAACTGAGCCTAGTCGCTAGGCTTTTTTCCCCCTTCCCATTCGGGCTGCCATGGGCATCTAGCATTTCACATGCATGGTAGTTGGAAGGCCCCATTCTATGGGGACATTTGATTTACAATGATGGCGTGGGCATTTTCTTTCAAACCACACATATCACCTCGTTTGCACTCCAATGAAATGCCATCTGGCATGGAATTAACTGCTTTTGAAACATATCATATATTAATTTATGGTTGCAATCTTTGGTTTTATATAATTGTGGGATTCCGAAATAATTTGTGGTCCAAGAGTTTTTTCACCCCGTCGAGCTGAGTTAGTGCTCTGGTAGAGTGAGTATATTTGTTATATGTCTGTCTACATCCAAAACAGTGGTCAGAAATACCGGCGAACGCAGTCAAGCCACATAATATAAATCATAAACAAACAATATGTCACTGAAATAAATCATCCCAGTTGTACGCCACTCTTGTTTAGAGTTTGATTCTCTGCTGCCTGATTGCAACTAGTAAATTTATGGCGACAAAGTTATTTAGGAGTCAGTGGTGATCCTGACATTAACCAAATACATTTGCATGGAAACCTGTGTTGACTTGCATTCAGAAAGAATAGGGACAGCACCAGGGCCAATATCAGCAACAATTAGGAAAAGAGAAAACACAGCATTTGGGAGTTTTGTTTGTTTGGGCAGAATGCCTCATCTATGGGCCCGGCGCGCGAGGAGCCAGATGAGGTATTGACAGGTTATGCGCAGCACTGATCCAAAATCCACCGTCATAGAATGTAGTCTACAAAGCAGCTGCGCCTTGAAGCCAAAAATCCTGGTCCTTGGGGTGTGGGAAAATGATTTTGGGTAGAGGAAGACTCGTTGCTCACTGCACTGAAGGTCTTAGGGAAGGTTGTCTGAAGGAAGACAGCTCAAGGATAGCCCAGGCACGTTCTCCACTCCTCCTCCTCTTCCTCCTCCTCTTCCTCCTCCTCCTCTCTCCCCTCCACAGCAGCAAAAGGGGCTCAGGGTGGAGGAGTGGTGGGGGGTGAAGGGGGGTGGGCACCCTGAGGCCCTCACAGGACGTTTAACAAATGGGAGTGTGATCAATGCTGATGGGAGGATTAGCAAATCACACTAATCCAGCTTTTTTTTTCCGACATCTTAGCAGCTTGGCGCTCTGGTCACTCCACTAGGCCTCTCCCCCTAGCCCCACCAGAGGTGAGCTAAGCCGGAAGAAATCGCACTTGTGTCTGCTCAAGGATTCAGCTGGGTCTTCAGAAATATTTGTTAGCTGTTTAGTAGTCACAGCAAAGCAAGGATTCAGGGTATATATACATATTTATATTACAGTGGAAGTTGTCTGATATTGATATCATGGGGTTGTTATAAAAGACTGGACATGTTAAATGATGTATAAAAGATGGGCTTATTCAGTTAAGTAGCTTATGCAGTCTCTAATTCTGATGGTCAGGTATTTCAAGGGATCCCGTCGGCTGGTGGAAATGCTCTAATTGAATGTTGGATGGGTCTGGCGCGTTTGGACGGAGTTGAATGAGGAATCCCTTGGTAATGACCCAAGCGCACAATGAGCTGAGTGTTTGAGGCGACGCGACTGAGTGACTCTAACCGTGACACGTAGTTAAGAGGTGCCCTGGAGGCGGCAGTGGCTGCCGCAGCAAAGTTTCAGTGTGTGTGTGTGAAAGAGGGAGAGTGTTCTCTGTGTGTCAGTCAGAAAGACAGCTCAGGCCTACCCCATGTGGGCCTCTCTCTTCCCCCCTCTCTTATCCTTTTGGGAAGGGGGACATAAAAGCTAACTAAAGACATAATTGGCACATAACAACCAAACAAGTGCCAGGGGCCCTCTGCTGACAAGACCCTGTTTCCGAGGGTGGTGCTATTATGAGGTGCCGTCTGAAGGGCGGAACCGAGCCTGTCAAAGTTTTGCGAGTGCTTTTGGCTGGTGTGGAGCCCAGAGATATGTTGCACACCCACCCAAAGACACTGACACTCATGGGATTCCCAACAATATGTGTCATAGTCTTGGACAAAACAATAGATCTCCCTTAATACAGTCATAAAAGAAAGGGCGTATTTTGTTGAGAATCTTTGTCATTCTCTGCCTGTTTCCTTTTGTTCATTTCTTCCTGTCTTTCTTTTAAATGATCTTAAACTCATTTTTATGTGATTCTCTCAACCCAATACTGCTCTTTTTTTCTATCTGGGGCATTTTAAAAAGATGTGGTTTCCATATGAGAACACATAGTGTCACTGAACTGGAAACTGGCTTGCAGTTGTGCCAACATCATGCCACATTGAATGAGAGCTACTACTCTCCCCCTTTGGCAGCGCAACTTGTGCCCTGCGCTCCGTCGACTAAAATTCTTCCCAATTCAACCTCAACCGAGACGTCAAGTCCACAGGGAACACGGGATCTGACACTTGTGACATGAAACAGCCAGTGCTTGCCGTCTGTCTAGAAAGGGTCTTGCTATGTTGGGTTAAAAGCATTTTGAAGCCTTTTAAGTGGAAGTAGTCTGTGTGTGTGTGTGTGTGTGTGTGTGTGTGTGTGTGTGTGTGTGTGTGTGTGTGTGTGTGTGTGTGTGTGTGTGTGTGACCCGTAAATCAGCTATAAGTTATGAAGGGGTGTCTGTAAGACGAAACAGAGCAGTGGCTCGTGAGTGTTTTGTAAGTTGCCACTGGGATGAGGGCGGTGGGTTAAGCTCTGGAGTAAGACTAACTCTGGCTCTGTCAGGAGAGATTAGCCTGATGAATATGAGTTCTGCAGGCAGTGGTCCTCACACACATTCCATACCATGTGAACTGAACTGTCTCATTTCCTAAAGGCATGAAATCAGGTAGTTGCTAAAGGGAAGCCAAAGTCATTATCAGCTTCATTGCCATGGGACAGAGAGCAAGTCCCTGTAATAAAATTCAGTTACAAGATTGTTTCTTGTGCTGAGGTGCTGTGTACACACATTTCTAGTTTGAAATAAATTGTACCTTGTTGTCTTGATGTCTTGAGGTTCACTATTTCCTTTTCATTGTTACAGTAGCTGTGTTAACAGTCTGAGCGTTGTCTGTATCAAGGAGCAGGGGCGCCGCTAGGGGAGGAAAAAGGGGGGGCCCAGAGAAATTTTTAATGTTAAAATCAATGTTTTGGGGGGCCCAAAATGATTGTCTGTCATAGGGCCTAGAATTTCTAGCAGCGCCCCTGTCAAGGAGTATTGATATTGATTTTTAAAAAGGGTTTTTGTCATTGTTTGCTGTAATCTTAAAAAAAGGCATTTTGTTGTGTTTCTCTCTGCCTGTTAGACTCAGACCTGAGCATGAGGACGCTGAGCACGCCCAGCCCAGCACTCATCCTGCCGCCGCGCTCCTCACCGCTGTCCCCGGTAGGCCTCTTCAATGGCTCCTCCACCTCCTCTTCCTCCTTCACGGCGGAGACGGTGGCCATGGTGCACGCCCCACCCACAGGCCTCACCCGCGTCGGCTACCGAGGCACGCGGCACCTCCGTGACCAGCAGGAGGCGCTCATTGACATCCTGCCAGACCACGCCTTCCTACAGATCTTCACGCATCTGCCCACCAACCAACTGTGCCGCTGCGCTCGTGTCTGTCGCCGCTGGTACAACCTGGCGTGGGATCCCCGGCTGTGGCGGACCGTGCGGCTAACGGGGGACGTACTGCACGTGGACCGGGCCCTCCGCGTGCTCACGCGCCGCCTCTGCCAAGACACCCCCAACGTCTGCCTGACCCTGGAGACGGTGGTGGTGAGTGGCTGTCGCCGGCTCACTGACCGTGGACTCTACACGGTCGCCCAGTGCTGCCCAGAGCTCCGGCGTCTGGAGGTGGCTGGCTGCTACAACGTGTCCAACGAAGCCGTGTTTGAGGTGGTGTCGCGGTGTCCTAACCTGGAGCATCTGGATGTCTCTGGTAAGCATGTTTGCTGTGCACACTGTGTTGCCTACAGGGAGGAGACCAGGAGCTATTGTGCTTCTGAGCTTAGTAACCCAAATGAGAACTTTGGGATTTCTGCTTGAATGAGTTGATGGATTTATAGTTTGCTGAGAGCATTCAGGTATAGATTAGTAGCAGAAAAGACTTAATACCCAAGGATATAATCAGTCATTCAGACCGCTTGGATGGGGGTGGATTTTGAAAGAAACTTCCTTCTATAGGTTGGGCTGTGCTATGGAAACGTGGACAGATTTCAGGACAACAGGAGGAGTCTGTCTCCTCACACCGCTGGTTGTTTCAAAATATCCTCATTTCCTGTGCAAGCTGGGAAATATATTAATAGATTTGGCTTTCTTTCCAGGTGCTTTGCGTCCCATAAGGAGTATAAGCCCATTCCGAATTGAGTTTGCAAATGTCAGCCAATGCGATTATTCTCTGCTGTCTTCATTGAGGGATTCGCAATGGACTTAAATTCATAAACAGGCATTCAGCTCTGAGTGAATGTCTTGTTCAAATGCTGTACAAGACTGATCTCATTGGCTTCATGAAGTTCCAATTTGTTAGTACACAGTAATATAAACTCTCAAGAACAACAGTTATAGGAAGAAGTTCTGTACATTTTAAGATTTGTTTTGAGTGGTCTTTGAAGAAGACAGTCCACTTTAAAAAAGAATCCTTTTCACTTTTCCACTTTTGTAAATGTTAACATTTCATATTGATCACGTCATCTCAGCTTAGTGAAGAGACCTGTGTGTGTTTCATACTGTACACTGGACAGATGAGAGAATATGGCGAGGGGGGAAGGACTGGGATTGGGATGGAATGCAACACATCAGAATCCTCCTCCCTCTCCCTCAGCCCCCTCCTCCCCTCGGTGCCTTTCCTGGTGTTTGATTTCCGACTTCCTGCACCTCACTTCCTGCCTGAGTGCATTGTTGAGCTCCCTTCGTGAACGTCGTCGGTGTGTTACTCAGGTTCCCTCTGCTGTTTGACCTCAGAATTGCATTTCCAGCCATCTCGCTTTAGACAGACCCATCCCCCTACTTGCCCCCCCCCCCCCCCCAACAGACACACGCACACACACTCACACACACACACACACACACACACACGCACGCACACACAAAAATAACAAGTTTCAGATGTTCCCTCAGATGTTTAAACCCACCTCTCCACTTACCTTTTATAGGAGACTACAAAAATTGGACTTTAAAAGAACCTCTGACTTACTAAGGACGAGTCTGCGTAGTGTTTATCCATGAAATATACAGAGAAAAAGAAAAAAGTAAGAAAAGAGACTACTGCTACTATATCAGTAATATAAACGGCTCACCCTCACATTAGCTGTGAATTTATTTTCACACAAAGAAGAATTTTCTCCTTTATAAAGGTAGCGCAGCAAAATGCATTTCTCATTTGGACATCTTGTTCGATGACTTTGACGGTCTTGGCTACAAAAGAATCTTGAAAGAATCACACTCAAACGTTAACTTCGGCTAAGGTGTTCCATAGACAGAGTATGTGTTACATAAGACTCCGCTGCAAAGTGATCAGTTGCAACACAGCTGCGTCTGCCAACTCTAAAGTGAAGAGCGGGCCAACTTTGTTTGGTTAAACTGGGTTTAGCAAGCTCATATGCTAAGCCTTTTTCTTCTCAGTGCATTCCTTCACTATGCTAGTCTTTATGATTGAAGCTTTCATACACAAACACATTCTTTGGTCTGTGTCATCATGGCATTCCACTCCACTGATGATACTCAGCTCAAACAATACAGAAAATGAAGGCTTTAAAACATTCTCTCTTTTTTTTTGGTTTCCAGAGAACAGATGAGAAATGATTAAGTGGCTGAGGTGACTGATTTCTAACATGATTGGTGACTAGCAAGCCAAATGACTTGACCTTAATTCAATTTACTTAATTGTTTGTACAAATCCTCAGTTGAAAAAGATGTTTTGTATTTGCAAATATGCTGGTGCTCAGCAGAGAGCTCAGGTTTCTAATGCATTCGAACACTTCATTTGACAGCACAGTGAAAAGTTGACAGGGAAGAGAAAGTTTGGGTTGAGAAAATAATCCCAGGATTGAGTCCTGAGTGTCCTTGGGAACTAATCCCATTCAAATTATGTGATGTTGATGCTGCTGTTAGCTAAGACTTTAAGTGGAGTTTATGTAGTTACCACTCTGTAAAGATAACAACAAATGGCCTCTCTTGTGTAGTTAATGTAGTCACCCATTATCCATATGTAACACTGTTATATTCTTTCCCATGCATGCCCTCTGCAGGCTGTTCCAAGGTGACGTGCATCAGCCTGACACGGGAGGTGTCACTCAAGCTGTCCCCCATGCATGGCCAGCAGATCTCCATCCGTTACCTGGACATGACGGACTGCTTTGCGCTGGAGGATGACGGCCTGCACACCATCGCCGCGCACTGCCCCATGCTGTCGCACCTGTACCTACGCCGTTGCACACGACTGACTGACGAAGGCCTGCGCTGTCTGGTCCTCTACTGTCCGGCCATACGTGAGCTGAGCGTCAGCGACTGCCGCTTTGTCAGCGACTTTGGCCTGCGAGAGATCGCCAAGCTAGAGGACCGCTTGCGCTACCTGAGCATAGCGCACTGCGGGCGCATCACTGACGTCGGCGTGCGCTACGTGGCCAAATACTGCGCTCGCCTCCGCTACCTGAATGCACGTGGCTGCGAAGGCCTGACGGACCACGGCCTGGAACACCTGGCCAAGAACTGCCTCAAGCTAAAGTCCCTGGACATTGGCAAGTGCCCGCTGGTGTCTGATGCTGGACTGGAGATGCTGGCACTCAACAGCTTCAACCTGAAGCGGCTGAGTCTAAAGTCGTGCGAGAGCATCACAGGCCGCGGGCTGCAGGTCATCGCTGCCAACTGCTTCGACCTACAGCTGCTCAACGTGCAGGACTGCGACGTGTCGCTTGAGGCGCTGCGCTTCGTCAAGCGCCACTGCAAGCGCTGCGTCATCGAGCACACAAACCCTGCCTTCTTCTGAAAGCAGAGGGAAGAAGGGAAGAGAAGGAAAAGAGGGAGAGGACTTATGCATCTCATGCATTCATGTTGTAGCAATATGTCACTGACACCCACATCCTTTTCTGTCCAGTAAGGGTGATTGTTTTTGATGCAGGCCCTTCTTTTGTATTTAATATGGATGGTTAGGGAAATCAAATGAAATTTGTATTTATGTTTTTGTAATACAGTGTTTTTAATTAGAAGCCCATTCATTCAGATTGTTTAAGGGACACTTACTTTAGCAGGGGTTTCAACTAACTACTCTTCAGCAATGTTTGTGTTGCCATTTTTTTTTTTTTTTGTAAAAGCCAAATAGATTTGGACCTCAGCTGGTACATACAGTACATACCACCTTTCAGCTTCTGCCTTTTGAGCGGCCAGATGAGGGCATTAGTCTTGATGCCCTTTCACAGGTTTTACTGGGAATATGCAATAAAAACAACATTAAACAGTTGTAAAGACAATCAATCATATACAGGAGATTCAAGTTCATGGAAATTTTGCTGGATGTTTTGCAGGAAAGTTAACAGGAGTCCTGGCCATGGACCTGAAGTTCAGTCAACATGTTCTGTAGATGTATTCTGCTGGAAAGGGGCAGTTCGCAAGACAATGGTCTCGAGTGTATTACATCTGTTACTTGACACAATGATTTTGAACTTAAATAACTGATCATGACAGATCATGACAATCACTATCGTGACGAAGCATATCTTGCATTACATTGGTAACTGTCAGACCATGAAATCATACATTTAGATATTACATGTCACTTTGCTTTGCACTCTCTCTCTCTCTCTCTCTCTCTCTCTCTCTCTCTCTCTCTCTCTCTCTCTCTCTCGATTTGTTGTATTGTATCTTCAAGGGAATTTTAATGTACAGTGCCATTTTATCATGATGTCTTGTTCACTTTCATAATGGTCAAATCACTATAACAACCAGCCTGTTTGTGTCAGCTGGTTTGTTTTTAACAGAGAATTCGGCAAACACTATGGCGAAATAAAAAAAATATATCTATTATAACAGTACTGGTGTAGTATTTCCTTTTTATTCTGCCCATTCCTGAACCCATATTACTCCCTTGACCCTTCAATCAACTCACTTTTTTTTCAATAGTGTAATTGTGTCACCTTATAACAGGACACTTCTAAAATATCTTCCAAAATAATTTATGTACTGTATATTATTATTGGATATAATTTATTATTTATGTACTGTATATTATTGGAGCAGCGAAATGAGTGGATGGCTGTAGTGGTTAAACAGTAGGCTATGACAGTTCCCAAGAGTGCATTCATTTACAGTAAATAAACAAACAAACAAACAAGATGGACATTCCACAGACAGTACTGTACATCTTGTATTTATGTACTTTCCAGGCAGAAACTGATTGTAATAGCATGGTGCTATCAGTCTGATGTCACAGTTCATTTCCACTGAACCGCCACTGGATAAGATTTGGGACTTGTGATACGGTGTTGACGAGCATTCTAAACAGAGACTATGTACATACTTTTGAGGTCAGTTAATGTTGTCCTCATAATTTTACATAGTCTGCATATCTGTATTTGTGTCTTATTCTCTTTTTTAGTCTAAAGTTACAATGTGGCACACATAGACAGCTGACAATTTAAACAATTATTACTTTCGTCCCGCAAATCATGTTATTGGTTAAAGTATTAATAATGCTACCTCTTGATTCTACTATAATCACAGTGCTTGATCAAGACACGAGAATCAGACAAATAAAATTAACCTTCATACACATGTGTGTACCACCTATTGATAGGCTTTTTTAAAAAATGTCCAAATTGCTTGTTTTTCTTATGAGCAAATTTCCGCCAGTGATTCCAGGCACACTAAAACACTGAAGCCTTTGAAACTCAGTGGACTTGTTCCCTCAGTAGGGAAGCTCACAGTAAATATTTTGCTAAGAGACTGCTCCCCATTTGTGCTGGAACCCCCGGAACCCAGGTTGGTTGGACACAGCTTTAGTGGAGACACTCGATAATCATTATCACCTGAGCAGACGAAAGTTAACAGAGATACATAGGTCTCAAGGTCACATTAAACAAGCCCTTATGCACCCATGTGTGCTGTAGCGCCACCTATTGACAGTCAACAAATAGCAAAAATTGGTCATCCTGAACCATAGGGCCCCAGCTGATAAAGTTTTTGAGGCAAACAGGTCTTAAAGACAAACTTTATTTGTTCCCAATAATACAAGGGGAAATTTGTTTTGGACTTTACAGTCACAGACATACACTGCTCTAACATAAACAGGCCAAAACGCCACCACAACAGACAATCTCAGTTAAAATCTATACACTGGATTACATATAGCCTGCTGTCTATTATTGAGCTTCTTAATAGCAGTTGGTATAAAGGTGTTTTTATATTTATTTAATCTGCAGTTTGGTATCCTAACCTGAGGGTCGCAGGGGAAACTCCTGATATAGGAAAATATTCAGTGCCTCTCTGGACTGACTTTTGTGACTGCAATGACTCAATGCCCCAATAAAGGCAAATTATATGTATTAAGCTGTCAACTCTTCAGTGTCTTTTAAAGCTTTTTGAATCGGGCTGCATGAAATGATGTAAAGGGCCCGGGCCTTATATTTGATAGCCCTGAGCTATAGGGACACTACACGGCCATTACGTTTTCTGGGCAAAGTCCCCAATTTTGGTGGCCAGTCCTCTGTAAAATACAAGATACCCTACTTTATCTCCATCACTTATATTAAAGACATAGACTGTCACAATAGAAAAAGAAATGTCATCCTCAGTTCCCCAGGAAATTCAGGGAAATGTCTCTTATTTTCATCTGGTCTGATCACCTTATCTTTAGCTTATTACGCCACCACATTATCTCCCTAAAACTGGCTACTGTACATTTTGTCTGTTTTCAGGTCAGTCATAGGCTACTGTTCAGGAGTAGGCCTACCCAGCCTGTGAAACTGTCAATAGGCTATATTCCTGATGATAAACTGATGTTACTAATGATGTTATGATGTCCTACATCCAAAGCACAAGACAAACAGTGATCTGCCACTGATATGACTGACTTCTTTCTTCCCTGGCTGAATCCATAGCTCCAATAACCCAATCCAAGTCTTGTTATTATTGTAGATGAATAAATACAGTAGCTAAAAGTAGAAGTAATGTTTTGACATGTGTAGGTAGTGTAGTTTATCATATCTGGCCCTGCAGATAAGGCACACCCGCCTGCTCTGGGAGATACTCTGTTAAACTGAGCCCCCTTCAGGCTAGTTGATTCTTTTGGTTCCACTTAGGTACAGCGATGGAACTGGACAGACGAGAGACCCTTGGCGCAGCGCAGCGGACACTTTCGTCCAATTGGATCGCACGTGGGTCATATTAAATGTCTAACTGCAGTAAATCAATCCAAATTCTCGTGACTTTTACTAACACGTGCATTTAAAACTTTCAAGTCACAACTTAGGCTATAGGCTACCCTTTGTGCGTCATTTCGACCATATCATAGTCGTCTCACGTTATCATAAATGAACAATTTCTCTTGGTTTAGTCATTGTTGATAAAGAGTTGGAGAAGATTTTTCACTGTCTGTACATCATGTTTTGTTTAGATGCCATATGCAACATTGACTATTTTATTACATAGGAACAGCACGTCATGAACCAGAGAGAAAAATGTTGGCCGGGGTGGAATTCTTTTACATCGTGTGATTGGTCTATAGGTTCACAGAGGCATGGTCATGACAAGTAAGGATTTCTTATAAATACACACACAAACAGATCATTTTATATCCAACAACTTCAACTCTACTGTAGACCGCTTACACCTCAATAGTAAGTATACGACTTTTTCAATAATTATTTGGATACTTGCCGAGGCATAATCCATCATTACTTTCTACTGCAAAGCCTGCCAATAAATTAGACATGATTAATGATTGTTCAGTCAACTAGCAGACTTGGATAAAATGTACATTAAATTAAACTAACGATGGACTTCTTTGATTTGAACGCACAATCAGCATTGCATCTTCGCCATGGCTGACTGGACAGAGTGTTTGAACTTTGGCAAGACTATTGCCAGGCAAGCCAGAGAGGTAGGAGTCAACACTCCTTAAATATCCAAACATGCCTTGCATTATTCAAACTGCTAAAAGTGTTTTATTTTCTGGTGTAATGACTTATGCACCACATTATTATAGGTCATTCTGGAGGCATTTAGAGCTCAGAAAGATGTGATGCTGAAGAGCTCCCCAGCTGACTTGGTGACCGAAACAGACCAGAGGGTGGAGAAGATGCTCATCTCCTCCATTAGAGAGGAATATCCCACACATAAGTATGTCCTATTCTAACAATAGTCCTCAGTCTGCCAGAGTAGGGCTGGAGTTCACTGGTGTTATATTGTGCTAAAAAGTGGTTGCCAAAGTGCCAGACAACCAGTCTGAATGGCAGATACATACAGCATCATTCAGTCAAAGTCACACAATGTTGATCTGAACTGTTAATCAGGGTTACTTTAACATGATGGTTTGCGTTTGTAAGAATGTTTAGTGGTACAAATTGGACTAGAATATTGTGTTGTAGAAGAGGGAGTAGGTCTCATTATTATTATTACCTCTGCCAAGGAAATTATGTTTTCATTGAGGTTTGTCTGTTGGTTTGTCTGATTGTATGTTAGTAACCTTTTCGTAAAAGTCACTGGTGAATTGTTAGGATTTTTGTCTTTGCCCAAAGAAGAACCCATTAAATTTCAGTAGTGATTGGATTGGTGATCCGGAATACAATCTGGAATTTATGTTGTGACTATATTTCCTTGGCAGAGGTCTGTCTCTGAGTGCTTTTCTAGTTATGGCATGTGTCTTATGTGTTGGGCCCTGGTTCTTTTCAAACAGGTTCATAGGTGAGGAGTCAGTGGCTGCTGGTGAGAAGCTTGAGCTGACAGACGCTCCCACCTGGATTATAGACCCTATTGATGGCACAGTCAACTTTGTACACAGGTAGGCTTATAACTTTGAAACAGTATAGTTCTGATGAAAAAGGTTCAACTCACACCATTTACCATTACTGTGCTTCTTCCCAGGTTTCCATTTGTTGCCATCTCAATTGCTTTTGCTGTAAATAAGCAGGTAGGTAAATTGGTCCACTACTCCTTTTAGTGTCTTCTAACTAATATAGGCTACTGTAATGTCCTTATTACTTAAGTGAAACTAGGCGGCATTTTATGCTTTTTGGGGAAATGGCTTATTGTGAGGTGAATGAAATTTTCCTCTGCTTCGTTCCACACTTACTGCGCTTGCAAGATTATTTAAAATGAAACCAAAGCTGTTTCAAGCCTTATGAAATTGCATAACCTTATACCCTTGTCAGTCAATGTTAGCCTAATCTTGGAAAAATTCCCATAGCTTATTCCTATTTGTTTGCAAAGAAATCCTAGCATGACAAGTCAGGCTATGGCATCAAAATGTATAGTGAAGCTATGACCAGTAGCTCAAGGGGCAGAATTAGCAGTTGTCTTTCAAACTGCTTCTGCTATAGTAACCTAATAAGCTACAGCTATATGTCTAGGCAACTCTCTACAATGATAGAGTGGTGTGATAAATCGAGCAAATTTGGGAGAACAGCTATTATGGCTCTGTGGTTTGTTAGACCTACATGCAAAGTAAAACAATTTGCTACCACAAGGGTATGTCTAGTTTTTTAGGCTAAACAATTCCACATGTGTTGGTGTGCATTTATGAAATTTGTGAATCTTCCATGCTTTTAAACCATGCTTTTATTGTTGTTATTGTAGACTGAGTTTGGGATTGTATATAGCTGTGTGGAGGATAAAATGTACTGGGCCCAGAGAGGCCAAGGAGCCTTTGTGAACGTTGGTGCTGCTGCAGAGGATGAGCCACTGCACACTTCCGGCCAGGAGGGTAGGGGCAATCTCACCATACAGTACACATGGTCATGCAACCTTTTATTGTCTATATAATACTTTGGGTTACACTTTATTTGAAGGTACCGTCATAAGATTAACATGACACTGTGACATGACATGACTTCTGTCATTAAGTGTCACCCGGTATTTGTCATGGTTAGGGTTAGGGTATGAAGTCATGACAGGTTTATAAAGTTTATGACAGATTAATGACAGTGTCATGTCAGTCTTATGACGGTACCTTCAAATAAAGTGTTACCATACTTTGTAATATACATATATTTTTAAAATCACCTTGTTCCAGATATCACCAAATCGCTGGTTGTGACCGAGATTGGAGCAGAGAGAGATGACCTGGCCCTGTCTACCATGACAACAAACATCATGAATCTGCTCAAGATTCCCATTCAAGGGTAAATGGACAAACACTGAATGTAAAAGATATTTTGAACCACATCTTCAAATGTGGCTTCTTTTGACATATTATTAGGTGTTTATTTCAAGGCTTAGTTCAGATAAAACATTAAGATAAAACACTTTCTCCCTTAATAGCACAAAGTGAAGTTCAAACTATAGACCTGATGAAGATAATGATGTATTGTGTGGTCTATAATATGTGTCGTTGGCCTTTGGCAGGGTGCGGGCAGTGGGCACAGCTGCTGTAGACATGGTGCTGGTGGCCACAGGGGGTGCAGATGCCTACTACCACATTGGCATGCACTGCTGGGACATTGCTGCATCCGCCCTTATAGTCGTGGAGGCCGGCGGTGTGGTCCTTGACACTGATGGTACTGTTCTGTTTTTATTACTGCTTTTCTCAGTCTAATTTTGAATTTCTACTCCATCAAAAAGGAGGGGTGGGGACTAGGCCTAATGTGAGTTTTCATGATTACTGTGAACTTGTTGTAGAGATATGCACATGTATGTTTTGTTTGATTTTAATTCAAGCCTGTTGCCTATGGTGGTACATACTGTACTGGTAAGTGTAGGTGGATACAGGCCCTGGCTGAAACTTGACTATCTTTTCAGGGTCAGAGTTTGATATGATGTCCAGGAAGGTCATTGCTGCCAGCAGCTTGCCAGTAGCCAAGAGGATTGCGCAAGAGGTCAAGGCATTCCCCTGCACCCGTGATGATGACGGTCTTTGCCCTCTCGCTAATTGATGCAACAAATGGGACAACTTTGTTAAATAAATCATATGATTGAAAATGCACAAATTTGTCAGTGACATGTTATTTTTTAAGTCATTGTTCTATTGAGTCCATTTAAGGATGGTGTATCATTCCTCATCACATACTAGTTACTCAGAGTAGCGTGACTAGCACAGCTATTTTCTGAATCTGATAGCTCATCAGTTTCGCTATTTTTGCGGCCATGTAGTGTGGTAACATTTCTTTAAGCTACATTTTCAGAGCAGCACAGCAGCTAATTTCTATCTGAGCTGTGCATGAAAGATCAGTTCTTTGCAACAATATTGCATTTGTTGCTTGAGAGGTGCCATAAATCAAATGTGTGTATTTTATCACTTGCCTTATAAATGCAGTGTAATTTAAAGAGTAAAATCATTAGAAAGCAATACATAGGCCTACTAAGACAAACCCCTTGAAAAATGTGACCTACAGACTATATAACCATTGGGAAATCAGGTGTTTTTTTGTAAATCATGAAGTAGATGAAATAAAATACTGAAGAAGAAAAAACCCACTGGCACAACTTGAGCACCAGGTGGCGCACAATATCTTTTTGCTTTGCCAAGTTAATGCAATTCCGGTACAGAAGAAGACAAGCTCATTCTCAGATTCACTCCTGTTTATCCGGTGAGTCCAAATCTATATTTAGAATACTCTTTTTATTGTGTGAATTCACACAGCATTTTGCCAAAAACATTAAAATGCAAGCAGATACGCTACGTTCAGACGTTAAGGTATCGCCGCATTACTTACGGAGAGCAAGGGCAGACTGACTAACGTCCAAACTAAACTGCAGGAATCCATTCAAACAGTGTATTTGCTTCTTGTGCATGGATGAAACTATAAGAAGTCGAGGAACTGAAGGACAGTTAATATTGATGATATTCACGTTAGTTGATGCATGTTTCAGGGTCTGGACCAGATGAACTTCATTTAGCCTAACGTTAACGTTAGTCTAATTGACGTCTCTGAGGCTGAAGCGGAAGTGCAAGGGTAGCCAATTTGTTGAAATGCTTTTGGAAATTAACTTACTTTGTTTAAGGCTGTGCATCACATCTGTAGTCTGTGCTATGTAGGAACACTAACGTTATTTCATCTACTGAGACTACCAGTGCGTGCGAGTGAGTGACAAGGAAGGGATTTGCCTGGCTGAGCTCTGGAGCTCATTAGAGAAGTTATGATTTTAGTTACATAGTGTCAAGACGGCGGAGTTATTTTTAGAGAGGTCAGGTCACTATTCTCGTGCAATTTTCAAAGTCCTGACAGTCCATGCACGTCTGACATGACATCTAAGCTCCGCTGTTAACGTTGGCAGTGGATGGGTGGATGGATGGGGGTAAAGAAATGAAAAACTATTATTATCCAATATTAAAATGGTGTGATAGGCCTACTAACCCAGCAAGTGATCAAGCCCACCGCGGGGCCGACGAGGGTTTGCTCTGCGCTGGCCCCGCACAGGCAACCCTCGCCCTAACTAGGCCCACACTGGCCCTCAATGGCCTGCACTTGTCTAGTTCTAACCCCTCTCTAGGCCCACAAGACCCGCATGAGTTTTCTGGGGCAATAGGCTAATTGTGTGTGCCCAGAGAGAGCCAAAGGTTTGGACCTGACCTGGTCAAGCCCATGGCTGGCCCTGTTTGGGTTTGGTTTGGGCTTGTCCTAGCCCACACTACTTGAAGAAACCCCACATGAACCCAGCATGGGCCCAGCAAGGATGCGTTTGAAAGGGGCGGTGCTGGAATATGTATCATCTCTCTTATTGGCATTTTCTTTAAATTGTGGCTTTTTATAACCTACAACCTTTCTTTTTCTTTTTTTTCATAACTAATAGTTCTTTACATATTCGAGGACAAACAGCCAGACGTCATGCCAGACCTTTGGCAAGAAGCCATGGACCATGCTGTGGCATTGGCTCGGAAGTCTGGAGAGGTAAGACAATGTGTGATGATCGCAAGCCGTGTTTTTCTTGTTAAAGCATGACTTGTATTATACAGGGTTTATAATGTGACCTAAAGCCGTTTTGTTCTCTTCTCCACAGATTGTTAGGGAGGCACTGCAAAATGACATGAAGATCATGTGCAAAAGTTCCTCGGTAGACCTTGTCACCAAGACAGACCAAAAGGTGGAGCAGCTCATCATCACTTCTGTGAAAGAGAAGTTTCCCACACACAGGTACTTTTTGACAAAACAGTAGCTGGTTTATAGAGAGTACTAAACTACACCCTGAAGCTGACAGTGACTTATGAAAATGGGATGGTTGGACTTTCTCTGAAGCGGGGATCGTAATTTAGAGAAATATTACAACATAATTTATATGGGGTACATGCTGTTATATTTTACTTTCTGTAGACCTCAGAATTAGGCTAGTCTTTATATGGAAAGGCCATTTGGGGGGGTACAGCCTTGGGCAGGGATGTCACAGACGGGGGGGATTCAACATTTTGGCTGTGATAATTTCAGTGGGTTTTTTACTTCCCCATCTTAGAAAACCCCCCCCCCCCTCTTTTGGAAAGTTTGATACGCCCCTGGCCTTGTGTCATTGAAGTTTTGTTTGTGTTTCTTCAGCTTCATAGGAGAGGAATCTGTGGCTGCTGGGGAACCTTGTGTCCTTTCAGACAACCCAACGTGGATTGTTGATCCTGTAGATGGGACCACAAACTTCGTGCATGGGTATGAAAAGTTTATTACATTATGATGTCTCCCCTTTACCATATTTTGGCAGCATGACCCTGGAAATTGTATTAATTGTGAGATTTAAAGAACAGCTGTATAGTATGTTCTCTTTGTTCCTCATCCTGTTTACACAGATACCCATTTGTGGCCATTTCAATTGGATTTGCTGCTAATAAGCAGGTGAGAACAATAATATTGATTACTGCCTGTTTCTGCTGTTCCTGGAGCAGTTCTGCTCCTTGGTTATGCATTCAGGTCTGCCTAATTGTTGGCATAGCTCAGTCCAGTCTATTGACTCTCTCTCTCTCTTTGTGTGATTTGTGTCACAGCTGGAATTCGGCGTGGTTTATAGCTGCCTGGAAGATAAAATGTACACAGCTCGAAAGGGCAAGGGTGCTTTCTGTAATGGTCAGCCTCTACAAGTGTCTGACCAGACAGGTGAGGGTCAGGGTCGTTTATTATCAGAGATGAATAGACTTTAACTAAGGAAATTGTTTATACAGTTGAATTCAAATATATTTTCCTGAACACTTCCAATTTTTCAGATATCAACAAGTCCATCATTGCCACAGAATTTGGCTCAAACAGAGATCCAGAAGTTGTGGACAAGATTTTCTCTAGCATGAGGAAAGTCCTATGCCTCCCCATCCATGGGTATGAATCAGTCAACACATGCAGTAGCTTCAACTTTTATGTTGTTGTTAAAGCTTTTATTCTTTGTACTGTTGGACCTATCCAGATTGCACAGTGTATGTACTTACTATATGTATGTATGTATGTTTTTTTCCTGTCACAATGTTTGCAGAATGCGAGGTGTAGGCACGGCGGCCACTAATATGTGTCTGGTGGCCTCGGGCTGTGCGGAAGCCTACTATGAGATTGGCATTCACTGCTGGGATATTGCAGCTGGAGCCGTCATTGTATCTGAGGCAGGGGGAGTTCTCATGGATGTGGAAGGTTGGTTATCTTCTTTTAGATCAGTGTTTCTCAAACTGTGGGGCGGGCCCCACTAGTGGGGCGCAGGCACATGACAGGTGGGGCGCAAGACATCTCTTTGCAATTGACCAATGGCCACACCATGCCCCCCGAATTCACAGCTATCGATAGATATCCACACATGACAGTAAATTGTTGCTGTGATGAGGGGTTCTAGTAGCCTGGGAGTGCCCATGCTCCTTTGCGCGCTTATTTCATTCCACTCTGCAAAGCAGCATGGTGACCATGGCCGTTTTTCTCGCTCACTTTCGGTATCCAATCGCAGAACAAAAAGGGATTTGTACGGCCCTCGATTGCATTTTACGTCACGTGGTGGCTCTGGTATTGGCTCCGAGGTATGTACAGACGCTCTGATAGACATTCATAGCGCCCAATAAACGGCTCTGGACAATCGTAAACGATGCTTCCGCTACGAGAAATGCAATAGGTAGGTCCCCAGACTAAATATCACTTGTGATTTTAGTTTGGCATTCGCCAGGCTAGGGTTCTAGAGAAATCTGGCTTTGAATTAGTAACATTAAAAATTCTAACATTGACAAAAAGTATTCCTCACAGAGATATTGTGCGCAAATTGAGCCTTCCAGGTGGGGCGTGAAAATTCTCTGCCTTCCAAAGTGGGGAATGACAGAAAAAGTTTGAGAAACACTGTTTTAGATTAAACTCTTTTTTAAGTATGTTTACCATACCTACATTATGGTTTTATATACATCAAATTAGAACTAACCGCAGTTGTCAAGGGATTTATTGTACAGAGTTCCTGCTTCGAGAGTAAATTAGTTCTTAATGAGTAAATTAATGAGTATTTGGATAACTGTTGTTTAGTCTTATGTTACTGGCCATCTCGATTCTCTTAATTTAGCCATTTCACATGCATTGCACATGTACTATATGTCTGTCTTTAAGGATATTTAGCTTTATGTTTGACACTGGAGTAACCCTTGATATTCTCAGGAGGACCATTAGATCTGATGTCCAGAAGAGTGGTGGCAGCAAACAACAAGACGATCGCACAGAGACTGGTCAAAGAGATCGAGGCATATCCTGCCCAAAGAGACGACGCACCACTGGACTCCTAGAAGTCGTAGAATGTTTAAACCTGGTTATGGTGGATTATGGATAGGAGGTCATTTTATTTGTCTTTCTAGGTGTGATGTACTGTACAGCAATTGTAAATGACAAGAAACAATCATCTGTGGGTAATATTGAAGGAAACACAATGGTTTTAATGGTGTGTAGTTTTTACATAATTTATGTTAAACACTGAAAGTATAAATTATATTTTGTATTCTGCATTGTGCACATGCCAGTTATTTAATAACAAGATTTTCATATACAAATTATTAAAGAATAATGTCCCAATTTTCATCTCGTCTTTTCACTTTTCAATATGGTTAGTGTGGTAGAAAAATAAAACAGTACATGTGAAAATTGAACTCGGAACATACTGTATATTATGGTAGTGACAATATATTCATCCATTCTTTCAAGACCTCATGGCTTCGAGGATGGCCACACTATCTTTGTCAAAGTGCAAAACAGTGCTCAACATGAATGCATTCACTATAAACGGTTGGTACTGCAACCACTCACATATATAAGAATGAAGACATTAATATCTCATAGCCCACAACACACTAGCTTCACATAGTTAGTAGTCTTTATAAGTGCAAAACAGTACCTTGGGTGTGAGCCTGTAGCCCGTGGTGCATTCATATTCAGCAAGCAGAGACAAAGTTTTTGTAACCTCGCCTTGTTGCTTGCTACTTTGTAATTTCAACTAAAACAATTAAAAAGAACAAATTGAACAGGGACATTGCCATCAGCCTCTGTTCGTGAATTCAGAATGTATTTCATACCATTAATCTCAGTAGTAGATAACCTTGGTCAAAAGAAAGTAAATGTGAGTGAGTATCCAAGTATAAGAACAAAACAGGAAATCTATCACAGTCACAGTGAACACTAGATGGCGCAAACAGACTGACATTACTCATATCCTTCCATACCAAAAAGTACATGGAGTGCTTCACCAGTAGTGCATCCCTAGGCAGCCCTGAGAATGTATGGAAAACAGTACACTTGTCTAACCGTGGGACACGTCTTCAACACATCTGCACTTCTTGTCTCAAGCGGTCGTTATAAACACAAGATCAAAACGGTAGAACCACTTTACAGCATACAGGTGTGCCAGCCAGGAATATTATTGTAACATTGTTATTGGCCAAGAGTAGCTTGCCCTAATCGTTGAGTAGCAGCAGAAGTTGGGAGTCTTCTGACAAGCCCCTAGCCGGGCTGGCCTGTGGGGTGGACCAGGGGTTTCCTCCAGAAGGCCCCGAGATGGAGGGTGACGAGGGCTCCACTCTCCTGCTCCCGCCCAAAGCACCGGACAGTCCCACCGACTCAGTCAGAATCTGAGGAGCCACATTAGAATGCATGTGTTACATCAGGGACGGGCAACAGAGCCGGCCCAAGGCATACTCAAACTACGCAGCCGTTTAGGGCCCCCATTACACTTAGGGCCCCCATTACTCTAGGCCCCCCCCCCCCCCAAGAGTACTGAGATACTGAGAATACAAAAAAGGCTACCAATATTAAGTTAATCAATTTATTTCAAAATTAAATTAATCAAATTTTAATTAATCAAATGAAATTCTGCTTAGGGCCCCATGAAGGCTTGGGCTGTCCCTGACGGGCAATTATTGTGGCTGAAGGGCCACATTGGGTTTTAGATATTGACTGACGGGCTGGGTGTTAGGTGTTGATGGAAAGGTCTCAAACCAGTAGCCTCACTTTCTTGAGAGGATATGTTAACATGCAGGGTTAAAAGGGGGGGGGGGGGTGAATGAATACAACAAATTTGACAAATTAGGCCCACAATCTAATTCACCTTGGCTAAATGAGGAATTATTCTATTTTGTGCAGGCTCCACAGGCCGGATTAAATAACACAATGGACTGCATGTGGCCCCTGGCCCTTAATTTGTTACCTGATTCCTGGACTAATGGAAGGTCTTTTGATTACAGTAATGCTTATAACTACCCTAAATGTTATTCAGATAGCCTGCTATGTATATAGTGCAGGAGGGCCTTAGGCTGCAGTAATATATATTCAATGTTAGTAACACTTAGATGTACTTACCACTTCATGGAAATGGTACTTCCCAAAAGGTTTTCAACAAGAGACCATTACTTTACCTTTTTCAGATGTTCTCTGTACAGCTGATCTGATTCCTGAGGCTGTTGCTGTGGAAACCGAACCCTCCATCTCTGTAGCTCAGCAACCATCTCATGGACGTCGAACAGGAGAGCTGGGTCTAGATGCATCTGGTTGATCAACTCCACAAGACACTCTTTGTAGTGCAACCTTTTTGGAGAAAGTAGAAGATTAGGTATAATGATAGTGCTCTAAAGAAATAATCATTTCTAAATGGCCATTTTTGGAGTGGTTAGGCTGTTTCAGGGAGCGAAATTTCACATTTGAGGAGTTTGGTTTCATGGCCACTACATGTTTAATTACTTATTTCAGGTAATAACGCAAATAATGGTTTTGTTGTTTGTCGTAAAAACGAATAATTTATTCCTCTATAAGCAAAATTAACTCTCTAAAATTCTTCATTTCAATTCAATCAAGCCTTAACTTCTATAAGCAAGACCGTACAATAAAAAGGGTGAAAATTGGCCTCAGCAGGGAAAATAGGCAAAGATTTCATGTTATTATACAGTATTTTAAGTTGCATAACAGTCATTACAGACTCAAATTTGGGCTAATTTGAACACATTTCCATAACAGAAATTTGAACTTGGATTTTATTTCGTTCAAAAAAATATCTTTTCTAAAAAAAAAGCAACAACATCAGTACAATAAAATAAAAGCATCTCTGTACTCTGCATTGGAAGATTTGGTGTATGGAAGTGATACTAAACTGCCCATAAATACATGCAATCAACTCCATAATAACAGACAGCATTATAATAACAAACATTACTGTATTATAATATCAATGACTGGATAGCAATATAATTATACCGTTTCTTTTCCACAACACCTGGATCTAAATAGATTGTTGTTAAGGTTGTTGTAAGGTTAATTATGGGTTGATGTACTGTTGTCATGTGGCTGAATGGGACCGACTTCAAACAGTGATTACTCACGAGCAGTAGCCGCTGTACTCTAGGAGGGCAGGGCGACCACATGGCTCCTCTTTAGTACCGCCGCTCTCCTTGTGCTCGAGGACCCCACACACACCTGCAACACACACCCACACCACATCCATAGGACCTACTGGACTCTGTGCCATATGCCCTTTACACCGGTTAGCTATGTTCAGCTTCAGACGTACAGTATCAACCTGTTTAGAGTCTCAAAGTTGGTTCCGAGCCACCACCCGAAATAAATAAATAAATAAATGAATATGTAAATAATTTATTCATGAGGGAGCCAGAGTGGGTGTGTTACTCTACAGTTCAGTTATGTATGCAACACATTCTGTTGATGATGGTCCCTTGATTCACTACATAACACTGAGGCTCTGTGGTCAGAAATTCGCCCTTACTGATGGGTGCATTAACATAGACTGAGGGTAATGTACCTCTCCAGTTCCTGCCGGCAGCTCCATGTTTGTGGCGGAGGAGAAGGGGGTGAGACACTCTGTGACACTGGAAGGACAGATAGGCCACATGAGTCAGGTGTTTGTTTTTGTTTTTTTTTCTCAATCATCAGATGGTGGTTTGGGAGGGGGGCATAGTGTGTGTGCTTTGGGAGTAGAGCCAGGGAGATTACCTGTAAGAGTCTCTGTAGCCTGTGAACACTCCAGTCTCTCAGGTGGTACAGGCAGTCCCTGGGGTGGTGGGCATGTAAACCCTTAGCACTGCAGTCTGCAGAAAACCTGCAAGCCTGTGGCGAGGAAACATATGTTCACAGATGCACACACACACACAAACACAAATATGCGCTGGCGCACACACACACACACACACACACACACACACACACACAAACTTGTGCATGTGTGCGTAAAAGTAACAGATGGTGAAACTGCACCATTGCATAATCCTACAACACAAGACTTGAGGAAAGGTTGCGTACAGAGCCAAGTTTGAAAGGTCTTCCACAGCCTCCGCAGAACTCATGCTGGCACTGGGTGCATTTGAAGTGAAGACATCCACCTTTGGACAGGTAGAATCGAAATTTGCACTTGGGACAATCTATGGAAGACGTGAAGACAGAAGGTAAAACACACTTAAAGTAATGCAATTAACGGTAAACACCTGAATCTGAACCTGCTTTTGGAATGGGGACACACCTATTTTGTTTTTGCTCATAAGGTGCTCCAGACGTGTGTTCTGATACTCAGGACTGTTGTGGAGCTGCCACTCTTTGAACTTCTCACAGGATAGGCCCTCGTGTTGGGGAGCCCACTTTTACACACACACACACACACACACACACACACACACACACACACACACACACACAGTATTAATAGAGGCATTGCACAATAATGCCTAGATGTTCAAAACTCTGAGGATTGAGTTATAATCAGAGGGAATTCAAGTTTGTGTGTGTGTGTGTGTGTGTGTGTGTGTGTGTGTGAATTTATTTTATGGCTGTTTGCACTTGTATCCGCCTTAGGGTGAACGGGAATCTGTGTGTGTGTGTGTGTGTGTGTGTGTGTGTGAGTGTGTGTGTGTGAGTGTGTGCGTGTGTGTGTGTGTGTGTGTGTGTGTGTGTGATAAAGCTACTCACAGCAGTTTTGCACTTGAAACAGGTGCTCTTGCCACAGCTGGGGCAGTCCATTCTCAGCCGATCGGCCTCATGCAACAGCCCGAAGCAGCACTGCAACACACACACACACACACACACACACACACACACACACACACACACACACACACAGTCAGGACTTAGTACTGGGGCCTAGGGCTATGGGGGCCTGTTTACAGTGAACACAGAGAGTGTGTGTGGAAGGGAAGTGGGGCTGGTGATGGCCTCTTACATGGGCACACCAGCGGAAGTTTGGCATCTCCTGCAGCGCCCGGTCCCTCAGCTTCCTCTGGAACAGCTCATGGGTCTCTGGGTCAAGGAAGTGTCTAATCTAGAAAACACACACACACACACACACACACACACACACACACACACACACACACACACACACACACACACACACACACACGGTGGAGACATTGCGTCAATCATGTCAGTCAGTGTCCTCCTGTTTAGTTCATCACATAATGTATAGTGCCATATCATATCCAATTGATTCATGGTATTGCATCTTTGGAATTCTCTTGAATTACACTCAATCTCTCTTTATAAAACGGATACTTCAGGTTCATGATCGGTTGCATCGTGTTCAATGGCATTCAATGCACAGCTGAGATCACATTTTCGTTCTACAGTTTACTACGTCATTCACAAGTTCTGTTGGTTGTGTTTGTGCGTTACTTGGCAACCATTCAGCTGAGGGAAGTACTGTATATTTCTTGCAAGGTATGAGTGCTAACTATTTTAGCAACCATTTTATAAAAGTAATAAGCCCCTTGTGTCCGTTCTTCACTTAGCTTGCGTCATGCCTAACACCACCCTTCAACTGAGCAATATTCACTTCTGAATATAGTGAAGGCTTAATGCTCTGTATGCTGGCTCAAAATACAGTTGAATGTGCGTCATGCAAAAGTTGAGGACATGGAGGTTGTCATGAGGTAACATGTTCACAATAGCACATGCATGTACTGTAGCCTCAGTATCCTTTACCTTTAGCCTTTAAAAGCTTATATCTAGTTGAGATTTCACATTTACAATCATAAAAACAGATGGACAGCAAACCACCAATGCAAAGAGACAATGCTCTCACGACCAAAATAAATACTTCATATTGTTTAGATATGGTTTTAGCTCAAACTCCATGTCTAGCACCAAATAAAAAAAAGCCATTATACAATTATCAACTTCATATTTTGATCATTTGAGATTTATGTGCACAGCCTGTATGTATAATCAGGCTTTTCCATTTTCTTGTTGAATTCAACGAAACCAGAAGCACAGAAAGTTATGGCAGACGGTGCCAAATGAAGGGTTAAATTGGGGCTCATTTGAACATTAGGTTCACCTCAGGACCTCAGACCTCAGACAGCAAATGCTCTTAGCTGACCTGCGTGTCCAGGAGACTGAAGTACTCCATAGACTCCTCCATGCTCTGAGGTCCACGCACGTCCGGCTTATTGCACAAGGGACACACGGCATGTACAATGTTCTTCTCTTTTATGACCGAGGAGAAGTAGGCTTTAAAGCAGCTCTCGCAGAAGGCACACGAGCAGTGAGTCATGGTGATTATCTGGAACAGAACAGAAAAGAACAGGAGGAACAGAGAGAGAGAGAGAGAGAGAGAGAGAGAGAGAGAGAGAGAGAGAGAGAGAGAGATGGACGGAGAAGGAGAGGAGAGAGAATGAGAGCAATGAAGCAGAGAGAAAAAGGTCACCACTTCTATCTCACTCTTTCTCTCTCTCTCTTCACAACACATAAGGTGGACGGTTGTCTGGGTATCGCACTCAATGTCATGCTTAAAAAACAACCAGGAGGTTTGATGCCACAGTGTCTTACCTTGCTGAAGCAAACTTGCTCTTGGCAGATGGGGCACTCGTGAGAAAGATACTTGAGGGCGGAGGGCAGGTCGCGACACGCCTGCACTGCCTCCAGCACATCCCCGGGGCTGAATACGTGACCTTCCATCAGCAGCAGGCTCTTGAACATGGCTGCCTTCTCATCCGCAATTCCCTCTGGTAGCTGGATCTGTGAGGAGAAGGAAAAAGATTAGTACTTCATATCTTGTTAATGCGGCTGAGCAAATAAAGTTGTGAAAGCAGTGAAAGAAAAAAAAATGACTTAAGTGGCTTTAAGTGTCAAGCTATCTCAAGCGCCAGTGTGCTGTTTTTTAAACAGGATTCAAAGGGTAGGCAGGAGCTTGATGTGAAATGAAACCTAAGAGCTGAAGGTTCTCTTTTCATCGGCCTTCTTACCTGAGAGCGATCAAACTTCTTCACCTGAATGGGAAATTGCTGATCGTTCCATCCAATCACTCGGTTTGGCTGTCTCAAAACCTGCTTGACATCTGAGACATTACAGCACAATTGTTACGGCACAAATGGAGGTAAATGAACTGCTGTGACTTTGCATACATTTTATTTTTGTAATAATGATAATAGGATGAATACTAATTCTATTCAATCCTTATTTCCTTCCAGCCTTCCTTGTTTGAAATGTCTACATGTACTGTATATCCAACTCCTCTCATGAGAAAACACATTGAGGAGCCATTGGAAAGAGTGCTGTGACGGTATACAGTATGTACCTCACATTTATTGAATTTCTGACATACACAAAAAAAATAAATCTACAAACAGGGCATTATGACATTTATCTGTACAGTCAGCAATGTGGATTAAACGGGAAAAAGAGGTCATTCTCCATTCGGTTTTGCCCTCAGCGCAACCAGACAAACACATACCCCTAGGATCACGGAAGGTGATGTAGGCTTGATCTGGATAGATGGTGGGATAAGTCACATCCGCAACCTCCCCGCCACCATTGTGCTTGCGCTGGAAGTAGATGGTGAGCTTGTTCTTCATGCGGCTCGGGGAGACGTCGCGGGGCAGGTGGTCCACCATCACAGTATGGTTAGCATCCAGCAAGCCAGTTGCTTCGTGGGGCTGTTCAGTCGGCCCTGGTCTTAACCAGGCCTCGGGTATGTCTACCGATGACAAAAAAAAACCGAATAAACTAATAAATAAACTGAAATACCGATATTATGACATTTAAAGCAGAGAGTTTAGGCTGTGAAATTATGGTTCAGATGTTACACTTCTCTGCCAACTCCCATTCCAGCACTTTTCCTTAGAAAACAGATTTTTGTCGTTCTGGTCCCTAACAAAAGTACCTTAAACATCTAACATGTAAAAGTACTGCAACAGGACTGATCAAAAGTAAAACATGAATACAACAATCAGATCAAGGCATTTCATAATTCAAAAGTGAGCGCACACCTCTGTCTTTGGTCCCCAGCTGATAAATGTTTACAACTTTCTCCAGTTGCAGGCTCTTGAACAAGTTGTCCACGTCCTCCAGATTAGAGGGAACGACGTTTGGAACTAACACAGGAAACAGCAATTAGCACTGATTGGCTGTATCGTATGCAATTGCGCTGATTAAAAGAATCTCCTAAACACATCAACAAAACCCTTGAGTGGCTAGTGAATGAGAAAGATCAATGCCTATGAACAAGCTGCCTTGTATTACACATCCACATATTTCTGACAGACACACAGTTGTTTGAACGGGAGGGGGGGCAGGGGAAGCAGAGTGGTGATGAAGGAGGGGACAGATGGTGCCTACCAGAGGCACTTGGGAGAAATGGGTTGGTGGGATGGTGCTTCCTGACCGCCGGCTCCTCAAACGTGATGCCCATATCCAGAAGCTCCTGCGTGTATGACCGTCTCACCAAGCTGACTGGGTCGCTGGTGGCCAGGGACTGACTGGACTTTGAACTCTTGGGCAGTGCTAAGGATGACATCATGTAGGTTACTTGATTTGAAAGACCCCAGAGGCAACGCGGTAAAAGTGTGCACACAAGAACAAACAAGGGCATGCAAAATAGACACAGTAGGACAGAAACAAAGGAGAAACATGGGGAGGAGAGAGAGAGAGGGGGGAGAAAAAAAAAGATAATATGATTTTTGGGAAGTACTCACTATTGCTATTGGGTTGCAATACAGATGAAGAGGACCTCCTCTGTTGGTCACTTGTGTTTTGTTGTGAAGACATACTGTTTGGGTGTGGCCAACTAAAATGAAATGACACCAATGGAATACACAATGAAATGAGGCTTTGAAGATTGTACAGGCACATGTTGTACTACATCCTAGAATATGGGCGCCTGCATGAGTGAGCTTGCTTTTTTCCACAGGTTTATGGATGATGGTGAGGTATTGACAAACTAAGCCAATCTCACCCAATACTTAATATAACACATTGTATGACATCCTGGAATTCATGTGTGAGCTTGCTTTTTTCCACAGGTTTACGGATGATGGTGAGGCATTGACAAACTAAGCCACTAGCACCTCAGGAAAGTAACACCATTGTGACTGACAGTTCAGTGTCAATAGGCCTAGGCTACTGTCAAATAGGCCTGGCATCGACACATAGACCGAACTTATCACACAAACTGAAACTGGCTGCTATCCACTTTCTACTTGCACTATGAATGTCAAAATTGCTGCCTTTATATGTTTCACCGTGGGAGAGTGGGAAACACCCTTTCGATTCCTCTGTATGTCTTAACATGTGAAGAAATTGACAATAAAGCTACTTTGAACTTTGAACTCAATCGTGGGCCGAACAAGGAAGTTATCTTTCAAATTACTTCTGCACGCAATAGGATAGCCTATGACCAATCAGAGGAATGAACAAGATGTAAACACCAATTCAAAAGGCCATTGTTTTCGGCACAACCCACCCTAATGTAGGACAATTTTTGATGTCCAAATAATATCGGAGACGGAGAATCTGTGGAACTGACAGTTTTAGATTGCAAACGGAAGGAACAGCAAACATGGAACTCAAAGTGTGATTAGGTCAACAGGTCATGAGGTTCTCTAAAACAGAGTTTGGTATATTGATTTTCTAGTCACGGTCAGGTGACATGGAAGTTCTTTTGAAGGCCTACAATCTCTGTTGCTCGATGAACAAAGGCTACTCATGTGACAAAATAACAGTAATCAAGAGATTGTTATTGTTATTCTTGAAAAGATCCTTGAGTTGTGTCATGGGGGAGAGGAGGATTTCCTCCCAGGCCTGGGATCGCGACCGGGGACTGTAATAAAGCCGTTATTACCATGCTTCAGTTCTGGGCCGTCTCCGACATTATTTGGGCATTAAAAAAAAGTCCTACATTAGGGCGGGTTGTGCCGAAAACATTGGCCTTTTGAATTGGTGTTTCGTTCTTGTTCATTCCTCTGATTGGTCATAGGCTATCCTATTGCGTGGATGACTCATTTTGATTCCAAAACGGCGAATTATGGAGAAAGGTGAAGAGTTTTCATGGCTGTTTGTATCGCACACACACACACATGATATCTATGAAAGAAGTATGCACTACAACAGAATCATACACTTCATGTTTGTGATTGACAGACAGTACTGTCCGGTGACTCACCTGCCATAGGGTGAGACGTGACCATCACCTGACCCCGTGAGTCCCGGGGACAGAGCAGGGGTGGACATGGTCAGAGACTTCACCGGATATGCAGTGAACAGCGGGGTTTCCCTTTGAAATGCAGCCCTCATCTCCTCCAGCACTATGGAAAGGTTGGACCAGCCCTTCCAGTCCATTCAAAGCACAAGCACAAACAATATTTGTGACTATCTCAAAGGCATTGAAGAAGTGTAGTATGTGAGTAGATAAAATAGAAACAAAGGACTTTTTGACATGAGGGTATTATAGCATTAGTAGCTTCATTTGCAGACTGCTGACACAAGGCAACTTTTTGAGCAATGCATCTCAAAAATGAACATTATTGGGTTTTTGAAATGTTCTCATTGATAGTGGGAAACAATTACTTTTCTGTGGAAGAACCTTGTTCATTACTAAGCATACGGTCATGCTCTCAGAATAATAAATTTAACAAAAGTTACCAAGTGGTTACCAAGTATCATTATGAAGTTCCTCCAAGTTTTCATCAATTTGTCAGTTAAAAACGATAGAGTAATTTGAGATCTTACGATTTTCCAGTTGTTCAGACAATGAAGATGCACGTAGCCGCCTGCATCCACAAAACTGCTTTTCGTGTTGATCACCATGAAAACGGAGGGCCACACACAGCACTTGGGAGGGCTCTGAGGATGGGTCTCATGGATCCACACACGGATGGGGATGTTGTATGTGTTGCCTTCACAAATCAATTGCAATAAGCCATATGTTAAATTTGTGAAACTGAAGATACTGACAAATGTCAAATTAAAATGGAAGTCATTCTAATACTGGATGACTCAAAAGAGAAAGTCGTTGACATGACCGTACCTTCGTAGACAACAGGTATAGTACCACCCAAGTAAACCAATTTCTTCTTCTCATTATTAGGGTAACCTAGGATGGGACATTAGGAAACACAGTTAACATAACCACCACTTGAGGACGCTTGGCCGACCAATTGTTGAAATGATCTGAGGAATTACACTTTTTGGTCGCAGCCTTTTTAGTGACGGTGCTTGGCTTTGTGCACTTCATCATTCAATGCAGGGATAATCCACTTTGCGACAGCAGTAGTGAGAGTAACCTTAGTGACATACTAAGTCTAAAAATAGCATCTCCGTAGCAAAATAACCCCACACAGCTCAGTGTGACTTCTCTGACTAAAAATGGAATTACACAAAGGAAATCTGTTCGAAGTCACCAAGTGTACTGCTAAGTGGTTTGATAGTTATACCTTAACCACTTTCTTAACGCTATGGCACGATTTCCAACATATTCTTACACCATTATATCTGTAAGCGTGGTCTGGATCACTCTTACTGAAAGTGAGTTTCTGTGCCCCATTCGGTTGCTGTTAGCTGCTAATTCTCTATTCTGTCTATGTTACATGACATTTTCCTGTTCTTTTTCCTTCCGCCAGTAATCAGCGACCTCGAACAACAGGGCAATGGACTGTTCACACCAGATCTCTAATTAAAGTAGGCCTATGGTGTAAAGAACTAAAATAACAAAGGCCATGTGCAGTAACGTTACATAGACAAATAGGGTTTTAGGCTTTGTGATATTCATTGACAGAGACATTTTACTTACTGTAAAAGTCGACATGTAGATCAAGATCTGTGTAAGTTGTTGTGGCACTCTGAACATCCGACAGTACCTCTTTAGGGAAACAGTAGTTGCACTGAAACGTGACGGATGAACATAAACAGCAATTAAACTGATGGAATATCACACTGTGAAAATGCTAGGTTGAGGCACCAACCTAGACCAATTTTTCAGACCAATTTGCTACAGAAGATGAGAACTGCATTCTTCTGTCCCTTGTGATAAACACTCTATTAAGCATTGGCGTCTAAACTATATCATGCAAAATGTTGCTTTGTTGATATTACATACAGTACAATAGCCTAATTGTTTTTATGTGCACTAAAATGAAGAAGGCTAACTAAGCATCTCGTTTGGGGGATTAACGGTACAATGTGCGGCAGTCTCGCAAGTCCCATCTGTCACACAACACCTGACGACTGACACAACATGAAAGATCCTTGTTAGCCTGTCTCTTGCAAAGTTCCTGCGTGCACTTCGTGGGTACAGTTGCAACAGCTTTTGGGTAAGTGGGGTAACAGCAAAACAACCACCCATTTCATCTACCAACACGAGTGTGTGACATGAGCAGATTAATTAATCCATTATACGTCATTAATGGATCCGTTTCCAACAGAAATTAATCAACCATTACGAATAGTTTAGTTAGCAAGGAGAAGGTAACGTTGGGTTCTACTATAAATTAGCCTGGCTAACTTTGCACATACCTCAGCAAGTATGTCATACTCCTGGCCAGCAGTTACTCGCGCCATGTTACGTGTTATTGCATGAGGAACACTGCAGGTTATATGGCTTTTATGTCACACCGAGTAAAATGTGAAAATAAATCCATGTACCCAGTGGTTTTAACTTTACTAGGAGCCATTAGCAAGCTGGCTAGTTTCGATTTCTTTGGACAAGCTGTCATTACGTCACAGTGTGTCTGCTGGCCGAGAAGGGTACTACTTCCTGCCATTTTATGTGTGGCATGGACAGTGGGTAGCAAGTTATCATCACTTTGCTGTAATGCTGTTAAATGCTGTAGCCCACCATGGCCATCACAAGAAACAGCCTATGTAAAACCTCTTTCCAGGATCCAATAAAGCAAAGCGCGCACATAATCTCAACTGACACCCAGGAAAATGATACTCGCAGCATTATGAAAATCTTTTTATAACACAAGTGTAAGTACAATGTAGCCTACAATTGAGAAGTGTAGGCCTACAGTTGAGACACCTTAATATAGCCTGCTCTGTGAACACCAAGGCAAATGAAGAAGGCTGTCTGTGCCGCTACGTGTGGGTTGTTGCTCACAATTGTTTTTAACTTTTTCTATATGAAATAGCCATATAATTGATAAAGGCTTTTTATATTTTTCACATATGAAGAGTGCGTTGGATCTTCTTTTTTCAAGATGTGTTTTTTTTTTTTTCTACACATGTAGGCCTTTATAGCCTAGGATAATTTAGATATTAGTCCAAAGGCAGAAGTATTTTTCCATAGCCTAGAATTCCTCTTAAGCATCTCCACAGTGAGTATCTTATTAGACCTAGCCTACTCCTAAGTGACTGTTAAACTTGTCTTACACCATGGAAAAGGTCGTTCCCTGCACTATAAATTCACTAAATCATGCTTCAGTTGTGCAAGATTAGACAGAATTCCATTGGGTTGCATGCTGTTTATCTGTAGCCTATAGAATTTTTGGCGATAATAATCCCAGCAAACACCCCTGCGGGGCTCCTATGGGCTCACTTTGGGCCTGCAATGGGCTCTGCAGTGGGCCCGGTTTGCTCATCGGCAAAGCTCTGGCCCAGCAGCACTGGCCCCACACCGGCAGCCCTCATATCCCTTTCAAGGCCCACGTGCGTGCCCGCATGGGTTTTCTGGGGGCAACAGTCTAATTGTGGGCTGCCCACTGAGAGCCTAAAGGCTTGGGCCTGACCTGGGCAAGCCCACGCTGGTCCTGTTTTGGTTCAGGCTGGCCCTAGCCCACACTAGCCCTCTACCAGAAGAAAAACCGCATGGATTCCGCGTGGGCCCTGCAAGGGCGTGTTAGATGTGACACGAAAAAATTAAGAAAGAATTATTTTGTCCCTTGCATCTCCTTTATTGCCAATATAAAGAAAAAAAAGTATGGATAAATAAAAGAAATGAACAAATTACGTAGGTCTAGCTTATCATTCATATATGAATAGCTAGCTTTACAGCATTCAGAATGGATGTCTAAACTGTACAATGCTAGTATGAATGTGGTTAAAACAAATATTCCCCATGTTTATGAGTTAATCATGACAAATCTAAAAAACTAGGGATATAAGTTTTTTTTTTTTTTTTTTCATTTTAGAATGCACATAAAGTTTGCACCATGTAAAAAAATCATGTCTTTCAATGTGTTTTCAGTGACATAAATGGAGAAAGCAAAAACTGTCTCCACTGTACCCTTATTACTGCATGTCTATTGGAGAGACCTGGCTGTGTGTGTGTGTGTGTGTGTGTGTGTGTGTGTGTGTGCGTGTGTGTGTGTGCGCGTGTGTGTATTATAATATAGCTGTAGTGTAGTGAAGCTTTGTCTGATATGAATGTGGAGTTTACCACAAGAGTAGCTTGCCCTGCATCCATGATATGTTGTAAAAGTGCCTATAGTCTGTGTAAGGGCTTTCACTCAACACTAGATGTCAGTATTACACTCTAGCGACATAGACGGGCAAACCTCTGACAGGCAAAGAGTTTAAGCCAATAGCCTATAGTCATAAGGTAGCATAGAAAGAAATTAAGTATGGGTCTACTTTTTGCCTCGAAAGGAAGAGGCCACAGCTTACAATCACAGTACAACTTTTCTCTTGAAAATTTGATTCAGTGTTTATTCATTAAAAGTTTGGATTCAGACAAACATATAGGCTAGTCTATAGCCCATTGTTAAAATAATGCCTGTTCATCAACTATGCTTAAATATTTTTTATGCCTTACAAGACAAATTCTACTCCATCAGAGGGCAAGGCTTGCTTCCTCTTTGTCTCAGCGAGAACACAGTTGATCGTGCATGTGTGGAGATGCACCGTAAAGACCAGGCCTGGGCAAACTAAGGCCCGGGGGCCACATGCGGCCCGCTGAGCTATTTAATCCGGCCCGTGGAGCCTTCCCAAAGTAGAATAATTTATCTTTTAGCCAAGGAGACCTAGGCCTAAATTATCAAATTTGTTGTATTCATGAAATATAAATCCCCCTTTTAACCATGCATGTTAACATGTCCTCTGAAGAAAGTGGGGCTAGTGGTTTAAGACTTGCCAATTTGCCGGCATCAACCGGTTTACGGTTAACACCCGGCCCGTTAATCAAAATCTAAAAGCCAATGTGGCCCTTCGGCCAAAATAATTGCCCACCCCTGGTAAAGACCGTGACTGAGAGGGACGTATGTGTGGCCAGCAGAGGGTGTTGGGGGTGGGTGCAGTAACAGAAGTGAGACTAATGTAGTTTTCACAGACTGGTGACAGTAAGACTCTTTTTCTGCTGATGACAATATCTACCTGCAGCCTGTGATCATGCTACAGCGTGAAGGTGACTCTCAAGAACAGCTACCAGTCTCCCATTGACTTTTCTCTGGGAGTCTTTATGGGGCGAATATAGGGGAGTTTTGGACATTCACAGCTCTGTCTCTCAAAGCATTGCCGCAGCTTGATATGAAACAGATCTGTGTGTGTGTGTGTGTGGGTTTGCGTGCACACACGTGCACTTGCATCTGTGTGTGTGTGTTCAAGTTAGTAGCTGTGCAAACAGCTTGTCATTAAATATTTGACATGTGACATGTCCCCACCCACCCAGACAGGCTTAACATTAGGCTAACACATGCAGTCTAACAGTGGGTGAATTCCGGACAGCTTAATATATCCCAACACTTGTCAGGTCATTTGTTTGCCACACTCCTGTGTAAATCACCTGGGCAGCAACACAACTGCAGCAAACCTGGAATGAGATCTCCATGGTCCAGACCTCATTGTACCACTGCCCTACTTCCAGACAATGGACACACACTTCACTGCACACACTCTGCTCAGCCATATACCTCTCATGGATGGAGAATGCAGCAGACACCCCCAATGGCCCTGGAGTGAATTTACCCAGCTGTGCATTAGCCTCGTAACCCCAGTCCCCCCTCCCTTGACCCATCCACATCTCTCACACACAGACATGAACACACACACACACACACACACTTGTACACACACATACACACCACACGCACATATGTGCACACACACGCACCAGCCGCCTCTTCCCACTTCCCACTCCCCTTCCACACCCACCCACCCACACACACACACCCACCCACCCACCCACACACACACACACACACACACACACACACGTGCATGCAACCACAAACTCTTTATTGGTTCTGGGTGAGGCGATACCAAAATCTGGTGGTGTGCGTTTGAACCCCAGGATCAAACCGACCGCTGTGCAGCAAAGTGGGACGCTCCCCTATGTCACACATGCCTCCTCGTCCACAATAAAGAAGTGGCACCCTGCGCTCAGCACACACTCCCAGAAGCCCGCAGACGTCACATGCCCTTTAAATTAGTAAGGGACAAAAACTTTTCCAGACAAGATCTAATGGCACAGAGCAGGCTAATTAAAGCCATATGTAGGACGTAGGGGCTCCTGTACCCTACTTGTATGATGTGGTTGATTTGCCATCGATGAAAGTAAACCTGATTAGTAAGATATCTTAGGTTTTTTGTGTGAGTAGCTAACAAGCACCAGGCAGCAAAGCTGGATATGTCACCATAAGTCTTACAAATTCAGATTGTTCTTCATTTTCAAAACCGTGCCATGGATGGTTCTTTTCATCATGTCTGAGCCTCACTGTAGAGCCACGGAAAGGTCAGAGACAAAGCTAGAGGGACATAATGATCTTCACATCAAGGCTCCCAAAAATGAGAATTTTTAGAAAAAAAAATGATAAAATACTGATATTGATGTGATTTAACCTATTGTGTCAGTTGTCAGAGATAGACATGACAACTTGTCACATGTCACTATGTTGGATTACCTTAGAATATTTCAGAAGTAGGCCTAGTTACAAGTAGGGCGCATTTTAAAATTTTCAGAAACACTTTATTTTAAGGAACAGATGTTAGCCACTAATACAGAACTAATGACTGTATTAGTGACTTGTAAGGGATGTGTTAAGCAATATTAATCATTTGTTAAGCATGAATTCATAAATTTCTTATTCATTCATGATCTATATTCTTTATATGATCTTATTAAGGATCAAGTGGGCTTTGATTTCGAGTTCTAAGTGCCAGAAGAATAGTATAACCTCATAGCATATTGCCTGAAGAAATAGTGGGAGGACAGTAGAATAAGCAAGCATACGGCTCAACTTTATTTTTATATTTCACTGGCCAGGTTGCTTGCACTCACCCACTATGAGGGGACAGTATAGGAAGTTATACATATTTTCCTCTGGCAGTAGTTCCAATGTCTTCCAAAATCCTTATATCAAGAATAAATACTAATTCATCATGAATAAGAAATGTGTGAATTCAAATGATTGATTTTGCTTAAAATATGCCTTACAAGTTACTAATACAGCCATTAATTAGGTACTGTATGTATTAGTAGTATTAGTCACCAAGTGCAGTATGAATTATCATCAGACCCGGTCTTGATAGCGCTCACCATCCACAGCCAGTTGAATTCACAAAGCTGTCAAACAGGCTAAATTGTTATAATTTGTCATAACTGTTAATTGTGTAGAAATATTCAGCAGCCTGAGTGCTTATATCCTATGCTTGGCCTCCTCATTCAGGTTTGTAGTTTTTTGAGCGCCAGTGTGGAGTGTGATTGTGACGTGTCATCGGTCTGCCAAATAGTAAAACTACTAGGGATATAACAATGTACCATCAACAGGTGAAATTTCAGTACGACATGTGTGAGAATTTGTATTGGTTATGATTTTTTTTTTTTTTTTAATTGTGGGGTTAATAGCAACAAACAGCTATTAAACAGAGTAATAGCCAAACCAGCCTGGGCATAAACAACTCCTGTTCCTGTTTGTGAGGACAGAGGACAGAGAAATTTTTGTATAACTGGGGGAGCAGTTGCTTATGCTTTTCTCAAAGTTAGGTCCAGTAAGCCAGCCTGGCCAGAGCACCTGAGCTTGTCGGTCGTAACATGATTGATTGATCAAAGATTGTTGACTTGATACCATTGGCATAGGCCAATAATGTTGTGTTGCCTCTCTGTCTTGGGAGTTCATGGATAATTGTCAGATGCTTCATTTTGCTTCGTAGATGAATATGACTTGATATTGTATATGATAAGTTACAGTAATTGTCCATAGCCTAACATGCTCAATTGCTTGACCCATATGTTTTTGTCCAGTAGCCCCTGCAGGCCTAGTCAAACGTCAGTAGCGCATCCTACTTTGACAGCTGAAGTCAGATGACATAGCCTATGGTGCTAAAAATGTCATTTGTTCATTTTGCATAAAATAACTAATAGGTTTTGTCCATGTCACTTCTCTAAATTATTTGTTGTTATAAAATATCCTGCTAGTGGCAGCTACTATAAAAGGCACATTTTTATTTCTTTTTTATTTTTGTTTGCATTAAAAGCAATATCATGGTATCGTGACCTTAACATCATGAATTATATTGCATCGTGGTTGATTGTTGATTCCTAAAAACATTTAAATCTAAACACAAAGCAAAGTGAAAAATGTAAGTAAAGTGGATCAAATGTTAATTAATGTTTGGCTGGGATGTTTTTCTAATAACCTCTTTTTCTACTCAACCTTCTTTGAATCCAAAACACAGCTTATTTGCTGATTCAATGTCTCAGAAAGTCAATAAGATCTTATGAGGTCTGAGAAATTTGATAGGTCCTGTTTTGAAAAACAAACACTCTTGCTCTTCGCTTGCATTCGCATTACCAGTGCTCAGAATGTTGAATTTTGCATCCTGCAAAAATGCACCTGCAGACACCAGCAAGACTGACACACAACTAAACGAGAGACCTTGAGACCATAGAAACTACTACTGTATGTCTGTGTAAAGAAATTGAAAAGTAGAAAAATAAACAGAAACGACCAGAGTATGTGCTTGTGTTTGTACACAAACAGGGCTTGGTGCATTGGATCTGGGAAAAGGCTAAAAAGGACTTGTCAGACTCACTTGGCCAGAGTGAGGGAGGATTCCTAATGGGGTTTGTCATCTGCTAATGATCGCCTATGGCCGTGATGCGGAGAGGGTTTTCAGCATGGGGGGAAGTGGGAGTGGGGGATGCTTACGGACAGGGAAGAGATCCATAATAATTTGGCATCTCTTAATGAAAGCCACTGGGCATACCCTGACCACTGCAGAGAGGGAAGGCTAGTACACAGCCCCTCACTGCAAAAGAGAGCATTCAGCCGTTACTCTGTCATCAGCTAGCCTACACTACATTTAACATCAGCCCTTCAGCAGCACTCTGTCAGAGGAACTCCGTCAGCCTGCCTCCCCATCTCACCCGACACGGCTCACTGAGAGAGAGGTTGGCCCTTTGAGTTTGGCATCAGGCTCGGGCATCAGCGGGCACAGCGCCTCTGATATGATGTGTGCTAGGCTACTTCACACAGGAAGTCTGCTTTGCAATGCCTTCAAAAGAACGGACCTCCAAAACATACTTGTCTGACCTTAAGAATACTGATAATCACCTTAAATAGAAAATTTAGAAGAGTAGAGACGGTTAAAATGGAACACATGCCCCTCAGACTATATCTTCTGAAAATGATTCCATTGCTCAGTGATTTTGTGATCAGATATTGCACGTGTAGCTAGGTTTAAGGTTATCTTCCCCCAAAAAGCAGACTGGCACACAAGACCTACTGCAGTATGGTGTGACAGTGACACAGTATGAAGAAACACCTGCTGTAACTGAAGATAAAACTCCTCTGCAAAGTTGACACTGAATTTGATTGAAATCAATTTAGTCATATTTTCTCCTTTGTTACGAGCCACTCACAGGTTGCTGAAAATCTTTCTGCACTGCATGTTTACATTCATGCAAGAAATTGAATCAGTGTACTGGTGTATCTGAATAGAACAATATCTACCAATAAAGATGAATATCTCTAATTCATGCTGTTTAGTATTTTTCTGTAATTCTGTGATGGGACATTCAAAAAGTATTTAATATTCCATGCCTTTAGATAACCAATGAAATATTACTGGGTGATTTGTCATTTACCTTTTTGCTCAGGGAAAAAAAACTTCACAGTTTTGTTCAAGATGGTGTTCAAGACACTCGATTAACTTATTAAAACCGTATGGGAAAAAAGTGATCTTGGCAATGTTTTTCAAATGCTCCCACATAGTGGGCACAAAGGGCTGAACGGTGATGCCTGCCACCTCATAAAGTATGATACCTCCTTCCTTTGACCTGACATCACTTCCATGGTAGGGATAGACCAGATTACTGCACACCAGTCAATGGTTTCTCCTTGGACAGGGTGAGAGAGCCCATTGATTTTGTAATCCATTTTAATTGAAGATGCTTTGCTTCAGTACAGGCTTGGCCACCTCTTCATAGCGTCATACCTTTAATCAGACACTTATTTGGAAGGGGATGTGCAGTCCAGGATGCTAAAGGTTAAACAGATGCTTGAAGGCATTTTCCCAAAACTATCAATCAAACTCCTCCACCAGGACCTTGCAGAATAGAAGAACCGTTGCAGAAAAAAACAGCAGGGGCACAGAAGCTTCTGGAAATGTGAAAAAGAACAGACATTTTTTTTTTTTGTTTACAGGATGACATGCAGATTCACTGTTGTGAGGCAAACAAGAGGTGATTAGGTTTGTTCCAACTTGATTGAGCCCCTGTTCCAGCACACCATATCCGACAAATCAGATGCTCTTCAGGATGTTAAGGGGAATAAGTGAGTAATGTGGGCCTCTGGTGGGCTGGTGTCGAGCCTTCTTTGTGGCCTGCTTGCAAAGTCCAGAGGGGGAGTTAATTATATTTTGGGGGCATGTCATCAGCATCTTCAAGCTCCTAGAGTAGACAGGGCCTCAGTGATTCAATGGGACACAAGCTTCAAAGAGCAAATGTTTGCCTTGGGCAAGGCTTCGGTTCAACCTGGCTTCGAAGTAAACAACATTACACGCCTGGTATTTTCACTCTGTTTTACAAGTACAAAAAAATCAACCAGTATTGGCTCAACATATATTATTCACCGTTTATTGAGCAACACATCTTCTTTCGCAATAGTTTTTATGAAGGAATACAAACAGGTCTCATTCAGGTTTCATTCATCTCCAGCTGCGATAACCATTTCAATTCTCTCATACCGGTTTTATATTGCAACTCCTTTAAAAAATAAACAAATAACCTTCCTTCCACCCACCCAGTCACTCTACAAAATATTTAGGCTCTGCTCTGTGTAATTTGCTGAGTGTTGCATTAATTTAATAAATCTGATTTCCTCTGCTCTCTTTATTCTTCTTGCTCTCTCCCCATCATTCAGTCTGCTGACTCAGTGGGGCTTTCTCTCCCCCCTCTTGCTCTCCGTGACTGTGTGTGTGTGTGTGTGTGTGTGTGTGTGTGTGTGTGTGTGTTTGTGTACGTGTGTGTGTGTGTGTGTGTGTATGTGTGTGTTTGTGTACGTGTGTGTGTGTGTGTGTGTGTGTGTGTGTGTGTGTGTGTGTGTGTGTATGTGTTTGTGTACGCGTGTGTGTGTGTTTGTGTGTTTTCACCCTTGATGACCTGGCATTTTAGGAGATTTAGGACAGTGTGCTGGATGCCCCAAAACTTTGAACCTGTGCCAGCACTATTTCAGTAAGCCATCTTAGCTCCACCAAGTCTCTTTCTTCAATGGGAACACCACCCTGATGCTCAGTATCCCTCCACAATTTGGTTTCCTCCCTATATGTACCATGCATTGGGACAGTGAGGCATAGAGGGAAGTCGGGAGATAGCCGCAAATGAAGTTCTTTTTTCCTAGAGGAGTTAGCTGTTCTCAGGACAGTAATTGGAAATCATGGCTCAAGGTTAAAGTTACAGTATTCACTTTGGAAGAATTACAGATAAAAGAAAATATGTCTGGTAAGCCTTTGCTGTGTCATAGTCATATACAGTGTAATCTACATAAGCATGCTGCTTTTCTCAAAATTAGGCTATGTGTTATCTTCTTATGATAATATTTGGTTGTCACAATAAGTTTTTGAAGCTTCATGTTCTGTTGTGTGAAAACTGAACTTTCCCATCATCTACAGTACTTTTGACATGACCCAAGTTCTACCTTTAAAATGATTCATTCATTCATGCATTCGCTCATTCATTCATTCATTCATTCATTCATTCATTCATTCTTCACTCTCATTGGCTGACTCCGGTCCAAACTGGCTCACATTCATCAGTTACCTCAGAGCCAGACTCTAACAGCGTTGTCTGCTGGGAAATTAACCTGTCTCAGACTACTATCATGCTAGCCTGCCCCTTTAACCACTATGATATCCCCACCTGCTATCACCACTAAATGTGCAGGAAGCTAGATTACGGTCATGAATTAGTAAAGGAGTAATATGTTGACATCCTTACTTTGCTATCCTTACTTTTTAAAGATTTCATCTCAGAAATTGTCTGCTCAGTAACAGTGTATTCAGAGTGGGTTGAAATTGAATTAATGTTAGATTAGAAAACATGGCTAAATGAGACCTGAAGCTGAGAGTTTGTGGCTTAAAAAATAATTGAAATTATTAAATATAAGTGTAATTTGCATTTTTTGCAACAAAGGAATGTAGTTGTACAGTAGCCTTTCTTTCCTATGCTGCGCTAAACATTATATAATCTCTAAGCTCTCTTCTCTGAAATTGATGACATGTTTACCTCCCCATAATTGAAGTTGTGTCCTGATGGCATCTTTTGTGTGTGAGATGGATGATCAGCACTCTCAGAGGGCATTGCACAATTGAATTTTGTGTCCTCCTGTAATTTGTCGGCAGAAAGTTGAACCAAATTAAATTGGTCTCTGCCTTTTTTTGTAAATTGCGCAGTTAAGTGTCTCTTCTTCAAAATCTGCTGTGTGCACCCCTGCTGTGTCTTTATTCCAGATAAAGGAACAGACGGTTCAGGACACAAAGGCACTGGCCATGGGGAGTAGCCTCTGATTTCCACTCCTGATCAGCATTTTTGTGGGAAATCCTGAAGAATAGAAAATGAAATGCCCGCCGGATATTCTTCATTGCCAAGCAAAATGCTCTGTGGATGTGAATAAGAAAACAGCCCCTGGAGGGAAGGGGGGGCGAAGAATCCCAGGGATGTTTCATAATACTGACTCTTAAAGGAGGATTGCTGTATAATTACAGAGTCCATAGGAGACAGTAAAGGTAAAAGATAAGCACAATGCTGTGAAACCCATGTCGTTAAAGATCATTTAAGTCTAGGTCTCCTCTAAAAAAGTAACATGCTTTCTGGGCAGAATGTAAAGTCAAATATTGTTTTACATCACTGGTCAAGCACATGAAGAATCAATCATGAATAGCTCTTTTGAGAGGGCCACACTTGTTTCTATAGCCAGCGGAGTCAACGGCAGGGACAGAATTCTTATGTAGCTGCCTCCAACGAGGTATAAAATCAACATCAACACACCCATAAAGTGGAAATAAAATCACCAGAGGCTCTGTGAACCAAAGAATAAACAGGTTTACTTTATGTTTTGTTTTTCCCCAGCAGTTTCTTTCTCTGTGCCACAACTCTCCCTCGTGTATAGACTACACACACTCTCCCTACACACAGACATTGTCTTCCAGACGCTGTCACCTCTCTTTGAAGTGCAAGGCGGTGTGTAAAGTAACTTCAACAGCACACCTCTCTTCCTCTCGAGCGGTGGCTTGCTCTAACCCTTGACCCAGGCTCACTCTGGATTTTAGAGCGCCGTATGCTGGGCAGACAAAAAAAAAAAAAGTTATAATGAGCTTTTATTCAGTGGTCGACCAAGGTGTATCAGAGAGAAGGGAGGTACCACAGAAGGTGAAAACAAGAACATTATGAATTCCTAATCCGTGATACATTATTCATGCCGGTAACAAGCCCAGAACACAAAGGCGGGCAGGGGAGCCCTCACTTCAAACACCACTCTCATATCTCTGTGTGGGTAACCCAGGCATGCTTCAAATAGAGGAATGGAGTCGTTAAAATGCATACATTAACATCAGAAAATAACCTGTGCGCTGCATGGATCCTTTTGCAAAAGGGGATGAATACAGTCAATTGAAAAGACGGATGAAAAAAAATAAAGAGGTAACACAACAATCTGTGGGAAGGAGGATTTTGTGGAGGGGGATGTGGAGACAGGTTGACTGGCGGAGCGCTTCTTTTGATTGAATTCTTTCATGGTTCCTTCTTAAAAGGAATACAGGCCAGTCCTGTTTTCTGCCTTGCCGTTGACTTTGGGTAGAGCACATTATGCTATGAACCATGCCATTTCAACCGCGTCACCGTGGTAAAGGGAGAAGGGTTGAAAGAAGGAACACAATCTATGCACAGCAGGCGTTTAAACAGTTCTGATATATCAAGCACAAACAGGAAATGTGTGATGAAGAGGAGAGAGACCTACTGGAGCTGCTGCAGTGGTGCTTGGAAGGACACAACAAGACACAGGCTCCAAGTGGTGAACTCTGCATCTCTCAATTCTAATAATAAACTGCCCTGCGTGACAGCACAACGCATGACTCAAAGTCTGTGCCAGAAGATCAACAGATGAGTCAATGTCAAAGGAGAGAAGAAGTCTATTGATTATCATTTTCTAGTCTACAGATCAGCATGTAATCATGAAAATGGGTAGATTTTTGAGTAACCTGAAATGACAAAAATGAAGGATTTGTTTTGACAAAAAAAAGGACAATAGCAAAAGGATTTATCACTGCAAGGGAAGTATCACTGACAAGCTTTTGGATCAACTACAATAAAAAGACAGAATCTGCTTCTATCTCAGCCATGCAGACGATTCATGATTAAGTTTTCTGTTTCATATAGCATGTGTTTTAAGCAGAGTTTAAATAGAGAGAGTTTGCAGACATGTCTTGAAATAGTCTAAGGCATTGTGTCTAGCAGAACAAACAAACAGTAGGCAAGACCCATGCCCACAATGTATTCCATCTCAAAGCTGAGCTGACTGTGTGCAATTTAAACGCATGTCACACATCTGTCACTTTGTAAATACATGCTTCTTAATACTGACTGTAGCATCGGTCATTATAACCATTGCAGTACTGCACAGTACATTGCAGTACAACATAATGATCAGTTTTCAGTGTGAACCCATGAATAACTTCTAAAGGAAAAAAAATAACTGACTTGTCCTTTAGTAATAACCCTGACTCTCACTTGATCATGTGGGCCTCCATCTTTGATTGACAATTGTAAAACAATTGTGATTGCCTTTCTGCATGTATCAGCTTTCCCTTCAATGACAAATAGCCAATTAGTTTTGGAAAGGGAGGAGAATCTGGTCATCTATATTTGATTTCATTTGCCAATGGGCAAAATAAAGAAAACAACATGCGCAACCAGTTTACAGAAATGGTGATGGATTAATAATCTTTTGCAAAAACATTTGGATTTTTTTCAAAAACACTGTTAATCTCAGCTGTATATTTGCTTCCATTACACTTTGTAGACCCTTTAGAATTTTGATCTCAGGTCACATAATGCTGAAATGTTAAATTTATCAAAAAGACGGAGCAGCAAGTTTTCTTTGAACGTACATGGACGATTAATTAAGCATGTAAAGACTCCCGTGCACTCTGAGTGTCTCTAATGGCATTTTGCCTTAAAAGATGTTTACAGCTTGCCGAATAATTGTTCACATGCCTTCTGCTAATCTGCCTGACTATTGTTGTCTGTTGTCTGATAATCCCTTGAAGGCAGAGGAGAGGTGAAGCGTGTTTGCAGGAGCCTCTCAGGCCCTCTAATGCATGCTGACGACTACACCTTGACAACAGATCCCCTGGACCTCTTTTCCTGTTGGGCCTGACTTAATGCCATTAGGGAGACTGTAGACAAAAGGGAGGGAGAGAGAGAGAGAGAGAGAGAGAGAGAGAGAGAGAGAGAGAGAGGAGGGGGAAAAATCAATTGCTTTCATTCAGTCTAAGAGGCATACTAAACACACATAAGACAATTCAATAGCAAAAGTCTTCTTAAAACTACACCCCCCCCCCCTTTCCCTTCAGAGATGGGATGACTAGTTTCCTTCTCTCTTTGGCAATCTTATTTGCCTGACTGAAACATTAAGTCAGGTCATCAGCTGCAGATGTGCTGTGCAGCAAAGTGTAAAAAGAGATCTTAGGAGAGGGAAGCCTTGAAGGATGCTACTCCCATCACTGATGAATGAACACACATGACATGCTCACATAAACAGACTCAGAAGAAATGAACAAGAGCCTTATCCATTGTTCTGCTCCAACCTCTGGGCTAAATGATAATTGACTATCAGTTTGAAAAAAATAAATATACAGGTAGGTTAATAAATAAAATAAAAAAACAAGCAAAAAACTTGTAAAGGATGGCAGATCAGCGAAATCACAATATACAGGTAAAGTGCCATATACTGTACATTCTGCCATCCTCATTTCCCCTATTGCAGGCCTGCAACAAATGTCATTTTGAGTGTCTTTTTATGATATAGGCTACTTTTATCATGTAAGATGTCTCCTAATGGTGGGTTATCAGTACATGATAACAATAGTAATATTTTTTGTGTACTATTTTTATATTTATTTTTTATAGATATATATTTTTAGATTTTTTAATATTTACTAATACTACCTACTGCAGGTTGCTCTGAATTCAAGTGTCTGCTAAAAACCGCAACCACACCATTAACCATAACAGTGTGCATTAGCATCACCTCTTAGAGTTGACCCTCAGCTTCACTCCCAAAGGCCACAGCAGCAAGAGGTATTCAGGGAAGTACAGAGTGTCTGGGTGCACTGCGAAGACCTTAGGGTGCTGTGGGTGCCTTTTTAAAGGGAAACTCAGTTCATAAGGGCTCCTGGAGCCCAGGGCAGCTGGGAGTTGGAGTACGCAGAGGCAAGAAGCAGGGGGATGGGGTTGTGGGGTGGGGCTTTGGTGAGCAGTCAAGAGTCGACCCCTGAAGGAGGCATGACTAACAGGCACAAATCCCTCAAGGAAAAAGTCACAAGCCAGGCTGTGAAGCGAAAGTGACAGGAGGGAGCCCACCCGTAAATCTGCTTTTCATTTTAATTAGCCTCAAAAACAGGAGGGAGTCAGGGAGCAGGCGAGAGGAAGATCAGCACCGACAAATGAAAACTCTCATGACACCAAGAGATAGCAAGGAAATGGTCTTTACCTTTACCGTTAGGTGTTAGTCTGTGAGCTAACACCTAACATACAGTATAACACCTGAGAGAGGCGCTTCATATCAAATGGGTTTTGCATCTGAACAATATAAATATAACTATACTATACATACTGTATATAGTGTGTGTGTGTGTGTGTGTGTGTGTGTGTGTGTGTGTGTGTGTGTGTGTGTGTGTGTGTGTGAGAGAGAGAGAGAGAGAGAGAGAGAGAGAGAGAGAGAGAGAGAGAGAGAGATTTCAAATAAAAAAGCAAGTTGAACAACTCGGTTGACAGACCTTACAAAGAGTTAAGAGGAATGCTTAAACATCTTAAACTCAACATTTTCTAAGCATAACTAGTGGTTGGGCCCTCAGTTTTAACTTTTAGATTGTGGGTTTCTGAATTTGGTTCTAAATATGTTTAATTAACGGATTGTTAAATCAATTAATCTTGATTAATCTGATTGATATTCAGCAGACAGTGTCACCCAGCATAAGTCAGCATCATAATTGCTGGTTTGGGAATTTCAATTTCTTTCATCTGGAAAAAAAAAATAAAAAAATGCAGCACCCAGCACTGTACTAAACTTTATGAAACTGCAATATTTATACACATTGGCTTGGGTAAGTCTTTAGAAAATAATGAATTTGAAGGTATTGGAGGGAGAAAAATAACAATAACTGCCTTCTGCTATTCTACTAATACTTATTGTGTTATCTGCAGTGTCAGTTTTGACCATCCAATGTTTCGGTCCCCATGTCAAAGCCATGCTCAGTTCAAACTTGAGGCTATGATAAGCAGTCTATACATGTAGCTTTCAGACCTATGAGATTTCATGTCATAATAAAAAGGGTTTTGCACCTTGCAGGAGGTAGCAGGAGTCTTGCAGCACAGCACAGCACACCCAAGTGTGGATCCAAGTAGCCAAGGAGGGGGGCTAGCCGATGTGTTAATCTCACCACTGCCTCCCAGGGTTGTTGCTTGGTAACAAAGCAAGCTTGGCTGGGTCTAATTAGCTGTTTGAGTGAGTCACATGGCCAACGAGCATCAACAAATATGCCACCCTTCGTTGTTTTTGAAAAAGACTGATTATACCCCACCCAACCCTCCCTTTAAGTTATTATTTGTCAAAGAAAAGCAATCTACATCAACAATGCACAATCTACAGTAACAATAAATGTTGATATTGGAATGGCGCTAGTTATTAGCATCTCGCTACCAATGGGTGTTGCTGCAGTAGTCATAGGACAAGGAGACCTGCTAGGCATCCGACTCAAAGCCTCTCTTCTGCTTGCACCATCACACTGAGTGGCCACATGTCTCAGAGAAAAAAAATGGTCCCTAGAAACTAATTAGTGAAAGTTACTTGATCTAGAAATAGGGCCTGATTGTAAAGAGGGCTGTTGGGAGTGAGTGCCATTAATTGTCATGAAACAAATTAATTGTGTTTATTAAGCTTCCAGCAGCAGCTTGGATATTTCTATATTTTGCTTTCCATTCACGTTCACCTTTTAAGTGTATAAAATTAAGTCAATATAGTATAGCCAATGATACATCACAAAAGTTTCATACTATAAAATATACAGACAGCTTATATTTAAATATATATTCAGGCCCCTGCAACCAATTAGTGTTGTGAAAACAAACAAAGAATAAATGACTGTGTGTGAGTGCTACTTACTTACTAGGGTGTTTGTGGCAACTCTACATTACCAATTTCTTTCCTCTAACTTATTAATTTATCTAGGCCTAATTGGTGACCCTGTTCTCAGCCCTACTGTTTTCCATCTGGCAACACTGAGGCCTATTGGTTACAGTACCACACACTCTTCCCCATATCAGACCTTTTATTTTAAACTGTGTTGATATTGGGCTTTTGATGTTTTCTTTCTTTATTTATTTATTTTATTTATTTTCAAATTTCAGCTATGTCATTTGAAATGTTAAATGAAAAAGAATCATCAGTTTGCACTTTGTTGGTCGGTGTTTATTTGTAGCAACAATGCGTAGACATGCAGACCAGATGTCCTTGTTATATCACACTACAGTGCACTGTGGGCTGTGAAATATAATTGTAATATCTTGAATTGTTTTGTAACACTTTCAATGCCAACTCCAAGTCAGGGGACTGTCAAATATACAAACAAACAGCAGCACATCAAGTGCTGCACCTACTCCTTCCTGCGCTGAATTTGCATTGCTGGGTTAAGTCTATGTAAAGCATATGCACTGGGCTGTGCTCGGCTCAGGAAACAATTGCTTGGCAGTGACAGGGGAGTGACGGGTTCTTAAATACAAGATGTCGTTAACAAACACATCCCTCTGTGGCGCTGCCTTTAATCACCGGCGCACAAAGGCTGTGGGGAAACAAGCAGTGTCCAAGCCCAAACCCGCTGCCGTGTGATATTCAAATGATGGGGTGGTGCAGCCGTGGCACAAAAACAACAACATCAAAGAATGACTCCTAACTGACAGGAGCTGCTTCCTTCTCTCTCTCCCCACTCTCTCCCTCTCTCTCTCTCTTTCCTTCCTGCCATCTTGGTGGGATGATCTGTAAATCATTCTCTCTCTCTCTCTCTCTCTCTCTCTCTCTCTCTCTCTCTCTCTCTCTCTCTCTCTCGTTTTAAAATTTCAAGGTGGAGAGGCACATAAATAGGATCCCTCAAGTAACCAGGTAACCATGACACTGAAGCCACTGAGTAAGAGGAGTGTGAAATAATGCTAAATTGCCACATAATAGCTGTCATCAAGGGTAATATAAAGGGTAATCTCTCCGTTTTCCTCACCTGCCACTTCAGAGTACATTTCTGCATGATGGGCTGTAGGACTGCCTGCCCATGCGCTAGAGGTCTTCCATCTCTTTTGTCCTTCACGGATCCATATCTGTATAATCATATCATAGCTATATACTGATAGAACCCCAATGATAGTTATTATGTAACGCTGATGCAACTACACTGTCATATCAGTCTATTGGGTTAGCCGTGTGCTAAGGGTGCCATTAGAGGTTGTGCATTATTAGTGTGGGATGTATACACACTATTGGGCACTTGACAAGTTGAGTCTGTTTATATTTCCATAGAAATGATATAAAGTTTATCATATGAAATACATTACAACTTTTTCATGTAATACAAAGTAATTGATAATTATGCCCGTACACACAACAAAACAACACACAAATTACCCCTGTGATTACTTGCAGATGTCAGACTTAGGTTTTGTGCCATGGTGGTGGTGGTGGTGTGTGTGTGTGTGTGTGTGTGTGTGTGTGTGTGTGTGTGTGTGTGTGTGTGTGTGTGTGTGTGCTCATACTATAGAGACAGAGTTGTGTGCATGTGTATGCGCACTAAGGATGAGCTTGGCAAGAGGGTAGGAGTGACTGTGAGGAGAGGGCGGTCATATTGGGATGACAGGTGATCCTTTCATCTTCAGTAGGAGTGTGTGGATGGTGGGTACACACAGAGGACAAACACAGTTTCTGAGCCTTTCAAGATCTAAGTGGAATGATTTCTGTCACAAGTAAAGATGATCTCAGTTTGTAGAATGCAATTTGTTAGTCTGTTTTTACATTTCTGTCAAATGCTATCATGATCAAATACGATGTTTTGTTATCATTACCTGCAGGCAGAATAAGCATCTTTTCATTCACACCTACCTTATTATTTTTCTACCTATGTGAAATGCTTCTTTATACCATATGTACACACACCAGTGCAACACAGCAGTAAATCACCACAGCAATGCGTTAAACAATCACTGATAGCACAACATATTGTGCAAACATAATAATTCAGTAAATCACACTTGACAAAACGAAAAAAGCTGTGCTTAGGCCTATACAGTAAAGTGTGACTATACCCATCATCCTCTTCAGAGTTTACCAAGGTGTGGGTGTGCTTGTATTTCAGGTGTTATCTCATCCAGAACACAAATAGTAACTCATAAAAAAATATCCGTAGTGCTGTGTTGCTTCTTCATGTCTTCTAAAGACGTGCAGTATTGATAGAGATCAGTGCAATAGCCTACTTGTATATGCCCATAAGTTTCCTCATGTTTGTGCCTTGTATGATGAATGTGCCTACATTACAATCATCTTTGGCTCGTATCTCTGAGGAGGACCATGCACTGCTTCATGCTCTAGTTGATCAGTCTGAGGCTTCTGTTTGGGGACCCAAACTCTGCCTCTGTTCACACAGAGAGAATATTGGGTCATCATGAGAGACGTCTCTCGCTGTCACATCACAAAAACCATTCAATTTAATGCTTTAGCAGACACAACTTGGCCTGCTGTCAGACCCTGCCCTCCTACCGCAAACTTCTTGCAAGTTTGGCATGTCGGTTCCCCCTCCCTGACGAAGGCTGTTTGTTGACGCCAAAATCAAGGACTTTTCCAACAGAGGGAATGGTTGTCTTTGACCTTGAGAGTAATGACTTGCAATGAAGGTCATCTGAAATGAATCACACACTTTAAGTCTCCTTGGGTGCTTTATAGTTCCGTAACAGACAAAACGTGCACCTGATGACCAAAAACTTAATTACTTAAGTCCTCTATTGAATACTATGCAAACATTTTTCCAGCAGTGGTACCAGTTTTTCATTCCTTCTGCTGTATTTGCCTTATGAATATCCCCCTGCTTCTTGTGTGACTGTAAACATGCCCACAAGTTGTCCTAGAATCCATTTGTTTTAGTCCTTTTCATGGAAGCAAACATAATGCCATCACCATCCCTTGCATTTGTCTCATGCCCATAAGCCTGAAGGCCCCATGGACAGTCCAGCCTAATACAACCCACCCTCGCCCCCTTCATCCTCCTTGGCCTCTGGCTGTTGTTGGTGGTTACCCTCTTTTATTTCAATTTACAGTATGGCCATGAACTGGAAAATGGAGGTGTGGGGGGAGGGTGCTAGTGGGGTTTCGCCCATCCACCAAACCACTCACGTCAACCCCTTCCAGCGCACCCCCACCCAGCCTCCACCCTCCCCCCCACCATGCCAGCTCTTTTTCTGCTTGGTTATTGGAGCTGAACGTGATTCAATCAGAGCAGCTGATGAAGAAAACACTTTTATTGTGAAAGGAAAGAGAAAAGAAGGAGAGGAGAGGAGATGGGGGCTGGACCTGGGGCTGTGGGGGTCAGGTGGGAGGTGTGTGTGTGTGTGTGTTGGGTGAGGGTAGGGGTAGGGGGCAAACACAGACATTGCTTTTCCTTTGTTTTTGCCATTTCTTGTCTCGTGTCTAATTCATTACATCTGACTACTCGTGATTACAGTCTTCAAATAATGATAATAATGAATAATAATGAAAATAATAAATGTCACAATATTACATTTGATATATTATCTGATGTAGAACACAGTCGTATGAAAGAGGAACAGGCCGCCTTTACCCAAAATACTGCATAAATCCATAATTTTATTTCATATTTTTTTAATCACAGCTGTCCAGTGTAAAATATGCATACGTTCTAAGCATTCCAAAATGCAAGTAGCATTTTCCATAAATGTAAGTCATTCCCCCTCATTTCAGGCAGATAGATCATTAAACGTAATGCTGTCCACCCAGCTTCTCTCTCATCCAGATTAAACCTGCTATGTTTCTGAAGAGAAAGCACTGCAGACCAGACCTGCAGGAGGGAGCAATAACCGGATTGGACTCCCCTGCAGAGCAGATTTCTGTCTCTACTGCAGTTCTGCTCCGTAAATACTATAAGACTGTTTTGTTGAACTCACTCACAGCTTAACTTTGTCATAGCCTATTAAATCCCACAGCCGGGAAATCATGGAAAGCTCCGGCAATGTGATTTAGTCAGACATAAAATGTGACTCAAAAACAGGAGGAAGGGGATATAGTTGTTAAGCTGCTAATATTGATTGTTGGTTGTTTTTTTTTCATACCCTGCAGTAAATGTGAAATTAATTTAGCAATGAATCTCTATCACAATGGCATATACCCACTGACACAGGCTGTAACTACTGTCTATTCACAGATAAAGTAGAAACCTGTTGCCGGTAAAAAGCCAGGGCTTTAGATATGGCAGCACATATTGTTGCTTCATGTTAACACCACAAAAATCACCGCTTCACTCCCCAAACAAGGCTGTGTGGGTCTTGACTCTATATGACTTGTCTTAAAACATGTCTTATGTGTATAGTATATGGGTCGGCATTAGGATGTTTGTCTTTATGTTCAATTTCAATAGGACAAAAAATAATTTTGCAATTAAAGCTATACCAGGCCAGCCTGGTATACAGATCTCCACCTACAGTTGCCATCTACAACCAAAACAACATAAAAATTTGTCTTGTGTGCCTTTAAGAGCATAACGCACCTTGCAATTAATGACTGTGGAATTATCCATGTTACATGACCATCGTAATTGTATGATCCTTGTAATGACAATGCGGCCTACGCTATATTACACAGTCAAAATATGAATCACGTAATGGTAATCAATAATGATATCTGAATTGGAATAACATTGGCAAAACACAATTAATAATCATTAATTAATGGCAAGAAAATGACTTATCCAGATGCAGAGGCAAGGGCAAATATTTGTAAATATATACAACACCTGCACACACAAACACACCTACACCCACCCACCCACACAAATACACACACAAATACACACATGCATACACACACGTAAACACAGACACACACACACACACACACACACACACACACACACACACACACACACACACACACACAAATACACACACGTACACACACACACACACACACACACACACACACACACACACACACACACACACACACACACACACACACAGGCACACACACACACACACACACACACACACACACACACACACACACACACACACACACAGACATACCTTTACATTAGCACACGCAGTGTGATTAATCAAAGTACGGAAGAATATGAATTATCTGAGAAACTGTAGATTCAAGCAGAAGTTGCACTGCTAGGCAGAAGTTCTCCTCCCAATTTCTGCTAGAGTAAAGCTCTTAATCTTGAAGTGTCATCTGACTTTTACTTGGAACAATGCACTCTGTGCAGATGTAGTGTGCTGCTCTGCCGAGCGCGAGAGCACCCTTCATTAAGTGGGCACATGCACCTCCTCTTTGAGGTCTACCCACTTATCCAGATGCTCCGTAACCTTGTCTCCACACTGCACTCAGAGCTTCTCATCACTATCATCAGTCACAAACCCTCTTGTGGCCTCTGGTACCCCACGAGATTCTGATCTAGCTCTCTCTCTCTTTCTTATATTCTCCTCCTCTCTCTCTCTCTCTCTCTCTCTCTCTCTCTCTCTCTCTCTCTCTCGCTCTCTCTCTACTCTCTCTCTCTCTCTCTCTCTCTCTCTCTCTCTCTCTCTCTCTCTCTCTCTCTCTCTCTCTCTCTCTCTCTCGCCCTTTACTCTCTCTTGCTCTTTCTCTCTCTCTCACCTTCCCTATTTCTCTCTCTCTCTCTCTCTCTCTCTCTATCTCTCACGCTCACTTTCTCTCTCTCTCTCTTCCTGGGTCTTCTGACTTCTCGCTCCCACTCCCCCATTTCTTTATTTATGAAGCACTCTGAAATACCATCCTCTTGCATCAAAGGCTTTTGTCAGCAGATTTTCCAACACTTTTTGTTCTTTATTTCCACTTGCCAATGCTATCTAATGGAAACTTTTAGTCTGCGCTGTAATAAGATGAAAAGTAAGGAAGAATTAAGCAAAATGTCTGACACTGAAAGAAGGTGTACTTGAGCCAGCCAGGATTGTAATAAATTGCATACTCCATTATGGGGAAGCCAAGGCACATTTTAACCAAAGTTCCAATCTATGCTGGCTAATGTAATTGCTCTGAAACTCCAGATCCTCACTCTAATTTTTTACCTGCCAGCTAACTATAATGTTCCTTTACATTAATAAGTCACATTGCAGGGAGAAACTACTGTACAAGCTGTGGAGTGTGGATACATATCCTAACTACCCGCCTTGGTCTATACATACTGGTCTGCTATATCTTGTTACCTTCTTGTCATTTCCCATTTCACTGAGGTGCAGTCAGTGGTTGTAGATCAAGATGCCTTTGTAGGGATTGGACAGGCATACAACCAATGAGCAGTGTGTGTCATCATTTTAAACAAAAGACGTGTTGAGACTGCCTCCATCTCATGCAAATGGAAAGAAATGGAGATGGACCTAATGGCCATACAGAGATGCATAGTAAATCAGTATGTGTGAGCCAGACTAAAGTGATACTACTGGATGGGTTGAAAAATGGGAAAATTGGTTGAAATGAATCCAGCAACCCTGTGGTTTGTATAACCATCATAATGGACTGGGTGGGAACAGTGAAAGCTGAATTTGGATTCAGTTCTTGGACATTTTGAACATGATTATTTTGCGATGCAAAATTGTCAGATCCTTTTATCCCGTGCTACAAGCAGGTGCTTTAGAAAACATTCAGAAACAAGTGCTGGGAAGCTAGTTTTTAGTTTCACTTGACTCAGCATCCCGCTAACTCTAAGGAGCTGAAAGAACCACGATAAGCATTTGCATATAACAGTAGTCTGGTTCTCAGACACAATGCATGCCAAAAAAGAAAAAGAAAACCATTGTGTCTAATAGTTCTCTTTGATAGATTATGCAAATGTGGTAGGCCTATGCATAAGTACGCTCATGGTATGACTACCTTGTTAAGAAAAGGGAAGAAAAAAAAATCACTCCTCCTTCTGAGTTATGCTTGAAAGCTGACCATAATTAACGACACTGAGATCTACATTCAGGCCAAGATTGCGAGGAAAACTGATTACTTCCCCTGATCAATTCATGTGTCTCTCCAATTAATGCAGGGTGAGCTAATAGGCCTCTGACGGTATCTCCACACACATTCTTCAATCTGGTTTAATTAAAAGAATGGGCCTCTGACCGCTTCCTTGGCACCATAAGTCACCAGAGAACACGGGGAAGCTGTGATAGCCGGTGGCCCTCGACATGTTTAACATGGATTAATGGCCACCTAAGCACACACACGGCTTATGTGGCATCACAAATCAGACCGAGAGGAGCCATTGGTGGGGAATGGGGTGTCTCTCTGGCTGACTAACTCACCAGAAAGGCAGGACAGAGAGGGTTTAAGAATTAACATTATCTCTCTTTGGAGTTCTTGTGTAGAGAATAAGGTAATAAAGAAGAGTGCTCTCTGGCTGTGTCCGAAATGGAAAAATATATGTCGCCTTCAAAGGCAACGCTTATTGGCAGCTAGGCATCAAGGCAGGTCCGAATCAGATAGATGCATAACATTCTTTTCAAATGTATATGCATAGATGTATCCTTCAAGCTACCATCAATGTCCAACATTCTATTGAATTATTTAGTTTAGCCATAGTTCAACATCTTGGCAACGACACCTTTACAATTACGTAAATAAACAAAAAGATGGTGTTCTAATTAGGTAACTAACATTTTTTTTAGACGGTGCTTTTATGTCTTCAACAACAGGTAACTTGCAGTGAGAAGTGAGGCAATTGAGGCGCTATTTCAGATTGGCTACATTCTCTTTAGTTTAGTCAAATAGGATATTTCCCCTAAAACTGATGCCATAATACTGTAGTGGAAATCATGCCACCCCTTAGAATAACAACTTGGTACAGTGGCATACAACCCACATTTCTTCAATAGAATTATCTGACATTCAAAGAGGCCATTCTTTACTGTGAATATAGCACAATTGCGTGAACCCGAAGCTAAATTCAAGGTATAGGACTATAGCTTGACGAATATACAGTGGCATCGAACATGATTCAAACAATCATAATCAAGGACCAGAACTATCTGATGAGTTAGATTAATGAACTGGTGGGTGTTTGTGTTTGTGTTTGTGTGTGTGTGTGTGTGTGTGTGTGTGTGTGTGTGTGAGAGAGAGAGAGAGAGAGAGAGAGAGAGAGAGAGAGAGAGAGAGAGAGAGAGAGAGAGAGAGAGAGCGGTGAGTGCTGTGTCTGCATGTGTGTGTGTGTGTATATATATATATATATAAATGTTTAGGGTTCATATCCATTTGCAGTAAACTTGGCTGATTTTAAGAGACCATGAAATGCCTCAGCATTTGGAAGTTAGGGTAGTGGGCAGAACAGTCACAAGCTTAATACTTTTCTCTGGAAAGACATCAGGATATCAGGGATTATATTCCACCTGGAATGTGTGACACACACACACATACACACACACACACACACACACACACACACACACACACACACACACACACACACACACACACACACACACACAGGAATCTATAGGGAGGAAAACAGAAAGTATTTGGCAAGGACACCCACGGCGCATGAGTGAGAGATAAGTCTGGAGGATATTATTTCACAGCTCTCGCCTGATATACAGCCTGAGGTTATCACCCATAATTCAGAGTCCAGCTCAGGGCTTATTCAATGAAATTCTTGAGAATCACACAGATAGAAATGACAGCCTGACAGGCTCAGTCATTATGATGACATTTTTCCACTTGCCAGACATGCCCACAGATGCACAAATGCATTTCAATATACACTGACATGTATACAGTACATTAGCACACACACACACACACACACACACACACACACACACACACACACACACACACACACACACACACACACACACACACACACACACACAGAGACACACATGTGTAGTTGATCATGTCTCAATCCCTTATCTGTGAGTATTTCCGGAACATTTTAACCTTGTCGGAGGCGGGATGCAGGAGGCCGCTGCTATCTGATGACATTTCAGCAATGATATTCCTTGTGAAGGCCTTTACATAAAGATTACTCAATTTGTTAAATGTTTACTGGAAATGTTGGTTTGGATGGAGGAATATATTGACCAGATGTAGCATACATGTAGCCTGACATTGCCCGCCCATAATACGAATGTTCATCCGTATCCATGGTCTGGGAACGGTCCTCTGGGGCGTGTTTACATCGGTAGAGAGTCTACGAGCCAATAAGCGAAGCTGATTAGACGAGCTGTCCAATTGTTTCAAACCAGAAGTGAATGCCCTCCCCTCCGCAGTATAATCGCGTCAGGTTAAAGAACCTCCAGACCATGAATACGGATGAACAGCAGTATTATGGTCGGGCTAAGTCAGGCTAGCATACATGTACTGACTAACAAACAAGCTCTTGCAAAGCTATCATAGAGTTCTTAGTTCTGTTCTTTTCTGCATGTATATATGTGGAAGAGAACTCACACATTGTGGTAATGAATCATTTGCATGCAATGTGATGCTGACATATACAGTCATCATTGTTTATGCACTTGTAAATGTCATATACAAAGGTCAAAATCACACTAAGCTTAAAATATGATCAGACCCAAGTTGAATATTAATGCTGGTGATAAAAAATATATTTAAATAAGAGTAATAACAAGAGCTTCACTTGAAAAAGTATTCGGGAAATGTATCAAGCATCATAATCTGTTATAAAACTAAGAAACAATCTTTCAAAATAAATAATAAATTAATATGCGTTGCTTCTCAATGAATGAAACACACACATAAACACACATTTATATAATATTCAAGAAGCAACAAGAAACAAAACTGAGTTTGGACTACAGTAGGTGGCTAGATTGATGAGTGTCTGAGACCCTGGAGTCAGCAGACAAAACCAACAAGTCATTGATGGGTAAAAAGAGACCTGTTTAAACAGGGTCATCAGCACATAAGCCGCATCACCATGGAAAGAGCATGTCACTGTTTAAAGTCTGACAGTTAAGACATCACTTTAAATAAGGCTGAAATTACTACAGTCTACATATTGTAAGTACATCTATCACTATTTGTTACCGGAGATTTGTTTGGATAAGTTGTAAAAATGACTGAAGGCTTGAAGATGACTAGAATGGAAGGGAACAGGCATGGTTGGCAAGAATGAATTAATTAGTCTGTCTTTCTTTCTCTGTCTCTATTGCGCGCGTGGTGTGTGTTTGTGTGTGTATGTGTGTGTGTGCGTGTGTGTGTGTGTGAGAGAGAGAGAGAGAGAGAGAGAGAGAGAGAGAGAGAGAGAGAGGGAGATGATCCAGCAGGATTGCAGGTCAGATGCAAATTTGCAAACAAATGGAAAAAGACCAGAGAAATGTCACTGCTGACAAGAATCCGAGGTAGAAAAAGCACAGATTTTTTTATATGAATTAATCAAAAGTATATTCATGTGTGTGTATTTGTTTTATTTGTATATTTTAATCTACATTGGCCCTTCAATATTCTGAAAAGGCTTTAGTTCCTGCTCTTGGGATGTGCAAACTGAACTTGAACTCAAATGACTCAAATTAAGTAAACCCCCCTCAGCTACACTGTAAATGCCACAAATGAAGCTGAGTTGTCATTCTCACAAAGTATGCCACTAAAAATCAACACTTGATCATTTAGCACAGTTGGCAAACACTTTTTTTCCCACATCCTTTAGGTCTGACCCCTAATCGGAGTATTTCTTAACTACATTTTCGCCCATGCCCCAGAGACACTGTGTCCTTCAAACTTATCAAGGGGCAGCCCAGTTGCGAACATCGTAATTAAAAGCTAGCCTTATGTCTGGGGAGAGATAACTGTACTGCGCGCGAGTCGAAGAGCATGGGGCCGGGATAATGAGGGGCTGGGGACTGCTGGGCTGGTTTTAATCAGAGGGACTTTCACAGCTAATTGGAGATGAGCTGAACTGGCTCAACCAGGAGCATCCCGCCGACGTGTCATGGCTCACCCTCCCTAAGGATACCCCGCGCGACGACACACACACAGGCACCCACCCCCAACCCCTTTGCCCAGCTCTTCCCCTGACCCGACACCCGCATCCTGTCTTCTGTCTTAATTGTCATATTGAGTTATGGAAATTTTCCTTTTTTTTTGTTCTCCTAGTGTCAGGTGCTAGTGCTTTCTGCTCCCCAATTCCAACCACAATCATTTCTAGCTGGAGCAACAAACAACAACAAAAAAACAAAAACGTTCTCATTTACCTTGATGAGGAACAAAAACATAGAGCAGAGGTTAGAGTCGATTAGCTCTAATGAGTCAGCCTCAGAGGCATTATAAACAAAACACTGAAAACAAACAACCACGCCATGAAAGCCCCACCACACAAGACTAGCTGCCAGCCTCGGACTTGTTACTTCCACATTGTTGGCCAGTCTTTCAGAGCTTTGTGTTAGCCTTTGATGGTATGATCGGCAAAATGTGGCATCGTTCCATGAATGTCAAAACATTTTAGTCTGCTGACTTTCCAACACCACCACATGATGGACCTGCCTTTGTGAACCTCTATTGAAACATTTAGTCAGGCTAGCAGGTTTGGAGGGAGGGCCAGGGCTCTGACGACTGGTCTGTGGATCACCTTGCCTCAGGACTGACAAATAAACATCAGCCTTATTATTCTGACAAATGTCCTTTGTCATTTCTGTCCCGCAGGCCAGTCGAGATGGATAGCATTTGAAAAGAGACGTCTGCATAGCTACATGTCACAGAGGTTATGGTTGCCAGGGACAGACTGGATTAATTTATATGCAATCCCAGAGGTTTTTTTTTTCTTCTTTAAATGGAAAATGTTGGTGCAAACCAAAACATCTAAAAGCTAACAATGTGTGAAAGGTTTTCACACCAGAAGGCTTTCCCATCAATTTTGAGCAAGATCTTTTTCAGGAATTACTTCACGCTGGTATGTTTCTCTCGCAGACAAGTGTACATAAATATTTCAGGCTGGAATGAAAGTAAACGAGTGCACATGCTGTGTGCTGCTTGAGTCTCAAAGCTTGTTTAGTATAGCCCACAGAGTCACCCTGATATTCATCTCTCCTCCCATGCTCACCATCTCATCTTTGTCTACACCTGATTGTGAATTATACTATACTGTATGTTTTTCTTGTGCTTGATGAGAGCTGAGATGTTTGCTGTGGTACTGGACATGATGTCTAATCAGATGTCTATTCAGCAAACATACCAGAAAAAGTTTTTGTTTTGCCCTAGTCTTTCGTAGCAGCACAGCCCTGTGCACCTTGAGACTATTGGCTAATTTGCTTATGTCTGTGGATTCAGTTATCCATAGCAAATTTCACTCTCCGTGCTGTAGTTGTATATTTTTCTGCTGTGGTATGCCCTTGATTAAGCCATTGTGTTGGATGGTTGTAAGTCAGAATATTTCTGTCTGCAACAAGACAGGCTAGTTTACACAGCTATGGTGGAGTGATCTTGACCTATTTGTGTGTGTGTGTGTGTGTGTGTGTGTGTGTGTGTGTGTGTGTGTGTGTGTGTGTGTGTGTGTGTGTCTGTGTTTGTGTGTGTGTGCGTGCGCGTGTGTGCATACTGCATGTTCCTTCCAGCATTCCCCTTTCTTTTCCTGCCCAGTGAATGCTTGCTGTGTCTAGACATTTCGAGGGCTTTTGGTTTCGGTTTGTTTAATGCATTTATTCATATAACCGATCTATAAAAGATAATCAGGTCTCAAGTGTTATTTTCTTCCCTCCAATACCTGAGCAGAATATTCTTCAAAGATTCAAAAATTATTAATTGACACATGACATGGTTGGTTTGCCACCCTCCATTCCACAACCCTTATGATTCTGTTGGAGTAGCATTCTCTAGCATTCTCTTTTGTTCTGTTTATCACTTTCTTTTGATGTATTTCCTTACAGTAGTGTGATGTAGGTACAGTCTGGCTGATGGCCTACCTAGCCTCTATCAACTTATGCTGTCTAGCAATTCCAACTTTATCAAGCTTCTAAGGGAAGTTTGTAAAGCTGAATGAGTAGTTCTATTATCGTAGGGTGGTTTGGTAGAGGTGTAATAAAACCGTAATTACACATTTACTACATACTACATGAAAGCTGTACCAACCCACCCTGCAGGAGCCCCATCTGAGACACTAGAGCAGTTTCCAGTGTGGCTGTGTTTTTAAGCAGGAGGAGGTCATTTGGGCGGCATTACATTTCGTACATTCTCATTCCATTAGAGACACAGTAGGGCTAATACTATATGTGTCTGTTCGCCCCCTGACTAGCGCTAACTAGCATTGTCTCACTGCGTCCTCGATGAAATCAGCTCAGCACCAGGACGAGCAGAGCCACAGCCAGTCACCTTGGCTTTGTGTTCCCCTCATCTCGCTCTGCAGGGTCCTCATTAGCATGCCAATTACACAGGGGGGCGAGAGTGCCTTGCCACTGGGCCATAACGAGACATTATCGCATAGCCAAGGTAGTATCTCTCAGTCCCAGACACAACTGCTAGATAACTTACACCACTGATTTTACTGAGATACTCCTCAGTGGTGAGTGCACAAGTCACATCTCTGTCACATCACTGGTGCTACATTACTATCTCTGATGGATGCATAAGAAACTGTATAGACTGCATCTGTATCAGATATCAACCTTAAAAGTTGGTTAGACAGGCATTCAAAAAGTGCCAGCACCAAATTTGATGTTGTATAATTCCTTAATGACTTAAGTTATGACTACAAAACTTGGTGACTTTTCCCAAGATTTTGTTGGCTACAATTTAGTACCAAAAGATTAGGTTTATCATTGTTGGTGTTGCCATGGCAACGGTTTTCTGACAGGTACTGTATGTCTGACCAAAAATCACTGATCTAAGTCACATCAGTGTGCCTTCTTTATCGCATACTTATTATTTCCATTAGCATCATCAACCTTGTGAACATTTAAGTGGTCTGAAGCATATAATCACAAAAATTGAGGTGCATTTCCTATATTTGATGGAAAATACAGTATGGTGACATTTTGGCCAATAAAAAGATAACATAATATCACATAATGACATGATAATAATGATAAAGAGATCTGACTACATTAAGGCCTGTGTACAAATCTAATATGGGATACAATGTCTATATACCACAAATAGAAACATGATGAGTTGATGTGATGAGTTAATTTCATGATAGCGGCAACTGGGAAACTACCTGGCAAACTACCTGTGCACTTTTTAAAGTTCTCAGGGCCTGGTTTTAAATGTCAGAACCCTTGAAGTGTCTACCAATGAAGTGTGGAGCTAATTTGAGCCTTGTTAAAGGGACACCATGCAGTTTTCTCTGTAAAACAAATGAACTAGCTACAGTACATAAATACCAACATTTTTCAGAGTCTTTCTGGCATTACTGGAACATACTAATGATGTCGGATAGTAAACAAAAAATATTTGTCATGCTGTTGTTTTTTTTTCCATTTCCTACCTCCCACTCATAACTACACAGTGCATATCCTGGATGGATATTGCATTAGTCCACCCTGATAATTATGTGCCTTCCAAATTAATTTGGAGATGATACCAGATCAAATTCTTTGAGAATGATTTTGAGGGTGGTTCCTCCAGTCCGTGGACATGCAGATCTCCCTCATGGGCCACACATAGCGTGAGAGTGGACGCCGCAGAGCCACTATAATAATTCTGTGTACCAGGTGGCACATCAGGACTGACCGGAGGCTACCCTAGTGGTTTAGCCAACATACAGTCACAGTGAAGTGAAGAGTTTCAGTGTGGGGTACACCATCAGTAATTTCAACACACTGGTATGCAGACAGGCTTGGGAGTAGAGCTGAACATCTCTGCCTGCAACCAACGGGACCCATTAGGACCAGACAGTTCAGGTTGGGTTCAGGCTTAATTTATACCATTTTATCTGGGCTCGGATTAGGCTTAAAAATGACACATTCTCATTCTCTGACAGAGCTCTCAAGATCTTAACAAGAACTTGAGACTAGGCTACATGCAGACCTAATGTAAGATGCCTACCTTGCCGTCTCACATGAGTGAGGATATGAGCAGGGAATGGTAGGCTAGGTAAAAGTCCAGATGGCGGCAGTGAATGTGAGGCTGTGGAGCTGCAGGTTTTAAAATCAGCAAACTCGGAGGTTCGGGCAAAAACCTGTCAAGTTTGTACCGGGTTGGGTTTCATTTTTGAGGTCCGATTACAGCTCAACTTGGGCTCCCTAGAGCGATGAGTCCGTGAATAGGCATAGACCACATGTGGTCTCACCATTGAACCAGGGGTCAAATGAGGGCAAATTGAAGTCCGAACCTCTACCCCCTATAAGACAGTACACTAGATCTATGAGAGCTGAGTGTACTCATGGCAGGCACCGATGTACTGGGCTAGCCTCCCCTGTAGAGGCCCCATCGTTTCTAAAATTTGTCCCTCACCCCCATTGGGGTTGAGGGCACATTATGTGTGTGTGGATGACCAAGCTAGTTGAGTGGATCAGAGCTGGTGTGATCTGAGCAGGGCTAAGGGGTACTGACATATGAGTCATACTTTTTTTCTTATTAGGGCCAGCACATGGGGGCAGAGTAGGGTGGTGACAAGACATGGCGTGTGTGTGAACAGCTAAGTGAGAGGTGCTTGTGTAATAGGAGGGGACCCTATTACACATCTGGCACATCCTGCAGTCGCAGTAGATGTGGGTGGCGGGCTGTAGCTGGGTCCCAGTGTGTCGAGCAAAGAGACTGCGCTCTTGGTGGTCCCATTGAACAAGACCTTGATCAAGTTGTGGAGTCCTACGGGTGTGAAGGAGCCGGGGGGAGGACGGGGAGGAAGATGGGCTGGTGGGGCGTCAGGAAAACATCCCCCCTGCCACCAGTCATGTCCATGCTGGTAGGCAAAGGTAGGACTCCACAAACCTGATCAAGGTCTTGTTCAATGGGACCACCAAGAGCGCAGTGTCTTTGCTCGACAAGCAAAGCATCTGTCCGGCCTGGAGTGGGAGGCTGGAGGAGAATCTGGTCAAGACAGGTCTAGGGCTTGTAGCCTATAGTTTGTTCCTGCAACTCCTGGAGCTTGCCTGCAAGCAGCATCTTGGCCTGCTTGAGAGGAGGCGTGTTCAACTCTGAAATGGGATTCGCCTCCCTCATCCGCATGTCATGTCATTTCATTTACCTGTGATGCAGGGTCACATCATGAAGGGATGCTTTCATCGATCTCACCCATGTCATCATGGGTTCTGTGCGATCCTGCTGCCACTTCAGGACCCTGGCCAGCGTCCTAGCCCAATGTGCTCCTCCTGTACTCCTCTAGCTCTCAGCTACAGTCTCACGGATCAGGCCTGATCTCTGCCAGCACAGTAGGGCGACCCGATCCCTTGAACTCCTCGAGTGCTGCAGAATGGTGCGTTCTGCAAGATCCGGAGTTACACATTGTGATCCCGGTCTTGCCATGCAAAGTCAAGAAGGCCCCGTCAGGACTATTATATTTCTCATTTATATTCACATTCTTATTCCTCAGATTTCAGGTTGTGAACTAAACTAAACTAAACTAGTAAGCTAACGTTAACAGGTGCAGGCATATGAAAACAAAACTTTAATTATCTATTCCGTTAGTGACAGCTGCCATTTTCATAGGCCTACCTATTGACAGCACTTACCGAACAAACAGAAACAGAAACATAACAACATGGCAACAGATTGATTTATTCTGTGTAAAACAACAACAACGAAAAAACCTGTGTGCTTTAATTACATGATTAGTGGCAAATACAAATAATGTAATTTCACAACATCTTTTATAAAATTACAGAATGAAAAACAAGCTCAGATATGTACAGCACAGGCAGTAAACTCACAAACAGAACAGGGGATAAAACTGTCTCTATAATTTCTAATAATAAACCTTCATCTTGTTTTTAAAGAAGTGAAGGCTGCCAAAGAAAACAGACATGTTTGTTTAAAAAGGTGAGTAAGCCATCCATGAAAGTTCTTGACAATTGTAATTACACATTAGGTGTCTGACAGATGCCTTGCAGGGGGCTGCCAGTGCTGAGATACACAAAGGCACGTGCTCAAGATACAGTATATGACAGCTGTACGTTTAAAAAAAAAAAAATGTGTCAGTGCCGTCCTCTTGAGGTAAAATTGGGTTTGCAAGTAAAATTTTGCTAAAACAGAAGCCATTATCTTACGAGAACTGGACACTGGAATGTACTATATATGTGTAACGCCATGACGGCATGCTGACATGAGGAACATGTTTCTCAGAGGTCTTGCACTGCCTAGGCAGTGACAGATACAGATTGGCTTTTGGAAGTTCACAAGTTCATAAATACACAAATCTACTCAGTAATTGAACTAAGTCTGTGGAACACCCAGATTAACACCTTTGGTCTAGACCTGACTTTGTTGTGACAACTAAAATACAATACAATTGAATGTAAAATAAACAGTGATGAACTCTTACTTTGAGGTCATACATAGGATGAACATATGTGTGTGTAAAGTAAAGAACATTTTGAAAATGTTATGTTCTTTATTACTTTTTGAATGGAATATTTTTAGGAATCTTATTTTAAACAGCATAAATATGTATGAAGAAATATAATGTTAACATGTAGGCCTATAAACATATACATTAGGCCTACACAAAAACATTACAACACCACAGCAAAAAAGTGGCCAAATATTGGTGGTGCACATTGATAAAGTTTGACACCAGACTAGTCAATTCAGGTGTTGTGACTTTAAATTGATAAACAGGGGTAAGAGATTAAATGTAATTTAGGAGTGCCGTAAAACGCCGTAACCCAGGATTATCACCACAATTGAGTAGTTTATTACCTTTCTAAAACTTACCACTTAGCACATGTACACCAAAACGTGTGTGTTTTCAATGCTCGATTTACTGTGTGGGGACTTAATATTATGACCAAAGTATTGTGCTACTTTATGTTATATGTTATATGAACCTTTTTCAACATACAGAATGTCATCTTTCTATTTCATGCGCTGGTCATGATGTGATGCCATTTTTTTTTTTTTTTTTTTCTTGGAGTGTGACAAAGCCAACATCACATCTACACAATAAGATTTTTTTCTTCAAACAATTATTGTCCCAGTTTACCTGTGTTCACCCTTAACACACACACACATGGCTACAGATTGTGTGTGTACGCACACACGCACACACACAGATGAACGGTGAAGTACAGAGATGTATATCTGGTGAAGCGTTAAAGTTCAACACACAATAAAAAAAACAATATACAGTATTTTCAACAGCATTGAGAGTGGAAAACATGTCATCTCCATGGAGCTGCAAATATAGTCAGCAGTGGCAACATTCAACATAAATTGTTTTGGATAAGCTTTTAGCACATTAATGTTATTCCTTCACCCAGCAATTTCTTCAGAAATATTTCTATTTTTAGTCCTATATTAAAAGTCACTGTCTTGTAATATGATTTGATAACAGCAAAACCCCACATTGATTATAGACCTACCTAAAAATAACAAATTAATTTAAATTATATAATAATATATAATATAATTATATCATATATTCTATGTAGGCCTATTTTTGTAAGTTAGTGAATTGCCACCTACAATACTAGTAAGTAGGCTACCAGTAGTAACCCACAGTGGGTAACTACTGGTACTTAGTCTGAGAAACAATCAAAGAGAAAGTCTAATGTGAAAATATAGGTATGAATTATTGTCTATTAATTACTTCTGGTATAGTGGAAGGTCTAATTTCCCCTTTGTTTCTTCATTTGCGGTAGGCTAACCCCATTGAGATGTATTTCCAAAACATAAAAGAGCAGTGAAGATTCAGAATTATTTTTACCACTTGCATTTTCATGAAGCTTAGTTGCCATTGTAGATCATTAGAGTTGTAATTCCATCCCATAGTTGCAGAAGAAGGATAGCTTTGCTGTGTACATGTAACATTGTAGCACACTATAAGGCAGATATCACGTGAAAAGTGTTTCCATTCCATCCAATAGGCAAACAGGCTTGAAAGGAAACCAAACTGTCAGTACTGAAGTTGTACTGCAATAATCAGATCCATCCATCCATCCATCCATCCATCCATCCATCCATCCATCCATCCATTCATCCATCCATCCATCTATAGCAGTACAAAGGGGTGACCTCCATTTTAATTGGAAAATGGCAAGCCAATTTGAATTCAGGGGCTATCATACAGGCAGTGTTTCCAGAGTAAAGGTTGTAACATCTGCCTTTGACGTCTTTGACCACATCCTGAACACCGCCTCTGGCAAATTGATTTCCTCAGCAGGTACGTCTAGTGATAAGCCATCGGCTCTGCGCGTGCGTCAGGCTAACAGATCCCCAGTACCCATCTTCCATTCATTTCTGCTTGTTTACACTTAAGTTTTGCTTGACTTGCTTGCTGTCATAAACAATTTTTGTCAATTGCTGGTTGGAGGCCAATACTTTGTAAAATTGTGATTATTATTTTCTAGTTTAATGTGTGTGTGTGTGTGTGTGTGTGTGTGTGTGTGTGTGTGTGTGTGTGTGTGTGTGTGTGTGTGTGTGTGTGTGTGTGTATTACAATGCGGCCTCCATCCTAATTAATTCCCCCTCTCCTCTCTTCCAGGTGCTGAGAGCTGAAGGCGGGGAGGCAGTCCAGTTCCTTGAGGTGGTGGTGTCTAGTCCACCCCTCCTGTGTGCTGTGGCCACGTGTGTCTGTCAAGTTGGATCTCTTTGTGTCTCTCTTTCCTTCCTGCCTGAGGTGGCACAAATCAATGTGTGTTTGTGGACTGTTGGGTCATGTACCATTTTGTAGGTAGGTGTCTTTGTCAATAAAATTCACTTTTATGGAAGGAACCACATCTCTTTGTCATATTAGTAAAACAAACTTGTGTGTTTTTTGTGGCTTTTATTGTTTTTAAGGTAAAACGTGTATAGGTGTAATCCCTAGTGGCATAGTGGAACCAAGAGTAACTCTCCTTGACACTAGAATGCAAGCAGTACCAATTGTTCCACCATACCAAAATCTACTTCCTGTTTTTTCTTTTTTCTTTTTACAACTCACTGTATCCTAATGAGCAATTACCTTGGATGGAGCTATGGGCCTAGCTATAGTCCTCGGAAATATTTTCTTTGAGGTTGTTTTACTGTATTACATCATTTGCTTTTTTCCCCCCCTAACTGACCCTATGACTGGACAAACAGAACCTTCTTCTCAGAAGGGGAATGAGGAATGTACTACATGAAATTATCCTGGTCCCCACTGCCTGTGTATTGGCCTCAGATTTATCATTGCCATCATCTCGCACGCTCTCTACACTGTACCTCTGCTGATCCTTGGTTCATGTGCATTGCTAATTCTCCTCTTCTGCGGCTCGGCGTGTTCGTGTGATAAATCAACAAGAGCAGATGGGCTTTAATGTTGCCGTAATGACAGTGGGGTGTCTCCTGGGTCCCTGTAGGAATAATACAAGAAAAATCCTTTAGCTGTCTTGCTGTCTGTCTGGGTCACGTGAACCTCATAGTGTGTTGGTGCTCACTGCGGGTATACAGCTATAATGCCCTCTCAGATGATCTACCATTAGGTGTGAATCTGATTTAATCAATACATTTGTCTCTTTCATGAATTACTGTTTTATGAGGTCTACCTAATACACATGAAACTAATGATGAAATCATTTCTGTAGGCCGACTGTGTGCATTTCTTCATGGATTGTGTGAGTGTATACTGCAGTAATCAATATAGAAAACTGAAAGTTCTATTTATAATAAAAAATGGAATTAGCCTATTAATATATGAAATATTTCCATAGAAGAAGTTTTTTTTATTCTTTTTGTTTCATTTAATTGTAAGGCTTGAGTATCAGTCACCAGTTCAATGAAGTGTTCAAGAGTCTGACTAAATGTTTTTTTGTTTCTGACAAGTGGATGTGGCTTTGCCAAGTGCTTTCACACCTGTTGTCAGACTTTTCACCCAGCTGAGCACCTTCTGTTGAAAGTCTCCTTGATACACTCACAGTCTATAGTCACCACATGTTTTTTGGCTCTGTCAGTTTGCTGTTTAACCTCACCACGGTTTCTGGATCTTGTTGTTTGTTTTATTATTTTTTTTGCTTAGTCTTTTGTATTGCTGTTATTCTGACTCTCTGGTCTGTTAGTTTCTGCCTTGTTCTCATTCAGTTGAATGACCCAACAGCTCGGGTTGGAGTCCATCTGTCCAAGGGCTACTTAGACTGATCTTTGTGAAATAAACTTCAGATTGCTCCCTGTTTTTTTTTTTTTTTTTTTTACCATGGATTTTGCCCAGGACTTTGTTTCTAAATTCTTCCTATTAAAAACAAATGTCTTTCATAACTCAGCTCGATCGTGTCTGTGTCTGCTTCTGGGTGCTAGCACCTTCACTGTTGGCCCAATCAGCCGTGACATTACTGCATTCTGGCTCTCTTTCTTCTCTAATTATTCACCCTTTCAATTTTCTGTCACCTCACAATCTTAAAGCTCCTCTTGTTGTTCTTGCTCAGGCGTTCTTTCTCTCTTTTCTTCAGTTGCAGTTTTGTCCAGGCTGCAGAGACTGCAAATCTAATCACTTTCCTCCAGCTCTCCTCCTTCTGCTTTTTAGCGTTCTGCCTACCTTTTGCAGAGAAGCCACTAATTTGATAACAAACTAATTAACTAATAGCTTACTAATCAATAATAAATAAGCCATACATTAATCTTTCATACATTCATTTTTTTTCTCATGACATAAAAAAAGCGAAGAACTATAGGCCTGCTTGCTGCTTTCTTTTTTGTGTTTTTTTTTTCATATTTAAATGTATTGGTAATTTTTTAATGAAAATGGGTCAATTCATTTCAGAACAGAACACTCTGTGACCTCTGTGTGACCCTGACTTATTATGCATCTTAATTCCTCTGAACAAACAAACAAACAAACAAACAAACTAGATAACGCTGGTCATTTTAAATTCTGTCAGCTGTTTAGAATGGTCGGAAAGATTATAATATAATCTTATCTTACACTTCAAGGTAGCTGCAGAGAGCTCTCAATACTTTTAGGAAGTGTTACTGACAGTACTTACTTCGACAAGACAGTGTGAATTCCACAGCTTTTCTCTACCACAGCTTACAAAGAAGCTCTACAGTCGACACTCAGTGTCACAGGAGACTTCAAGCTACGATTCACAATGAGAGGCAAGCACTGTCACAATTGCTGTTGTTGACATGGGACAAACATAAAAAAAGAAACAGAAATTCTGCGCTTTTGCTTTCCAGGATCAGAAAGCCAGTCTGAAATAGTCTTGCTGGGCAGAGTGGGATTAGTGCATTGGCATTGTTTGGCACTTTATCACACTGGTACATTCTCTGACTGCAGTAAAAGACTCTGCCAAACACTTAAAACAACAGCTTAGGTTTGCATCGTGGATAGCAGACCAGGGACACTTCAAGTGGTATCTGTTATTCTCCATTCCACATCATGTGTCGAATTTTGTGAGCACTGAGCAAGGATATTGTCCTTGCAAAATACAAGATTCACGAGGAATGAAATCTTTCAAGAGGATCATATCCATATTTTGTTTCAGTTATATATTATTAGCTCAAATTTCAGTCATTATGTGTTTAAGTCCATAATCAGATAATACCTAAAACGATTTCTAAAAGCTAGAAGATTCATCATGTTTCTTTGATACATTTGAAGTGTCTGGAGCTAAGGGAATATACTGTGTGTGTGTGTGTGTGTGTGTGTGTGTGTGTGTGTGTGTGTGTGTGTGTGTGTGTGTGTGTGTGTCTATATATATACTGCCTATCATAGCACGAAATGTGTTTGTACACATCAGCAGAAAGACCTGCAACATGTCACTGGACCTGTCCTATCTGTTTAGTGTCACTAAGAATGACAAGGCTCCCACAGGGAATGTAGTGGGAAGGCTGTCATTTACTCAGGGCAGACACATCGGCGGCTGGTATTCAATCCGAGGATTGCCTTTTTTCTGTTAGCGCTATCTTCCTTTGCCTTTAACCACAACCGTTTTCTGTCTCTTTTGTGCTTTTTCCTCCCCTCTCTCACCAAAGTAGAGAATTAGGGTTATCCTCTGGCATTTCCCCCCATTTAGTCACAAAACCAGAGCAGGATAGGTTGATCATTTGTCACTGATGTGTTTCAAAAAGAAAACTTTGAAGCACTGGATCCAGGCAATAAATGAATGATGAATGTGAGAATGAATGAGAAGATCTGAAGCAGATGTTGCCTGTTTTGTTGGCAATGAAATTGTTGTCTATTAATGATCAAAACTAAAATGCATTGAAACAAAGTGTATGGAATAGATTAACATATTTAGCATACTGTATGCCAATCTTCAGTCCATCCACGCCTTGAAGTGTGTTCGGAATGGAGCCTTCCCCCGGACGGGTGGACAGGGACCAATCTGGTGGAGGTTGAGAGGACAGAGCTTAGACCAGGCCTGGGCAAACTAAGGCCCGGGGGCCACATGCGGCCCGCTGAGCTATTTAATCCGGCCCGCGGAGCCTTCCCAAAGTAGAATAATTTATCTTTTAGCCAAAGAGACTTAGATTATAAACCTAAATGATTAAATTTGTTGTAGTCATGAAATACAAATCCCCCCTTTTTACCCTGCATGTTAACATGTCCTCTGAAGAAAGTGAGGCTACTGGTTTGAGACTTGCCAATTTATCGGCATCAACCGGTTGACGGTTAACACCCGGCCCATTAGTGAAAATCTACATGCCAATGTGGCCCTTCGACCAAAATAATTGCCCACCCCTGTCTTAGACTGATAGAAGAAGGGAGGCATGTTGAGTAAATATAAATAGCCTACAGTATGGGTGTGATCTGTTAAGTGGAGAGGTGCAATGAGTAAGTGACATTCTGCAATCTGCTATCTGCATGGAGTCCTCCTGGCAGGCCCTCCACAAAAACCTCCATTTATTCATTAACTCCATTCAAAGACATTGAAAATGCTTAAAATCAGCACAAATTCAATTTGCTAAAGGGAAATATTTTTGATATATGATGATTTTCTTCAGAGATCCACTTTAACTTTGACAGCTTTTTTTTTTTTTTTTTTTTAATTTTTACAGGTTTCTTCTTGATTTGGGTTGGAGAGTGTCCATTCTTTATCATCATGATAGAAATGTGCTGTTTTGCATTTTGGTATAAGATTCCCAGGGACACGCAAAGGATGCAAATGACTTGTAGAATGTAAACACTGCAGGGCTTCCAAATGAGATTGACTGAATTAATAAAAAATGTTGCTTCACCAATGTGCGCCCACCTCGGTCATTACCCCTCTCCTGGGACTCTCCACAGCTGAACTTCCACCAGAGGTGGACCCAAGTGTACTGCTCACCCCTTGCCCAAAGCACCATGTTCTATGCCAAAGTCTATGTGGAATAAAAAAAGCAGCTCTGTTGAACCAGCCACTATAAGCCCAAGACTCAGTAACAACATCCAGACGGAGCCTTGGGGATGTGTCAAGATTCAGCCAGCCGTAACAAAGTCATCAGTTCATCACCAGACAGTTGTTTATTTCCACATATTCACGTGTCAACAATGAGTTCCTTCTCCAGCGGAAACCCATTACAGATTGGGTGCACCTTTAGTCCGATACAGCTGGATGCCTGGAGAGAGAGAGAGAGAGAGAGAGAGAGAGAGAGAGAGAGAGAGAGAGAGAGAGGGAAAAAAGGAGAACAGTAAGCTAAAGGGGGATTAATTATTCATTTCCCTCCCGTGACAAATCAGGGTATTTAGGATCATTTTATTCATGTTCATTGGTATTGTGAATATGTATGTATTGAGCCTGAGGAAAAATACATCACGATATTTTGCCTGTAATTAATCCAACAGGGTGAGAAAGTGCTGAATTTAACATCGAAGACACAAAATATTTATTCATCGCAACATTAAACATTTATGTCTTTTTTTTCAATGGAAAGAAGGAGTGTAAAAGCATTGTGAATGTTTGACCCATATGTAAAAAAAAAATGAAAAAGGCAACAAAGAATTGCGCGGAATGCTTAGAGTGGAAGTAATAGAATTGTGGTTTGGGGGGCCACTACCCACTATCCTGAATATTTAATCCAATTGGTCTAGGCTTGTTTGTGTGTTTGCTCATTCAGGGTTATGCGAGAACACAACACAGGTCATAGTTACCATCCTGGAAAGCATATACAAGATAGATCCCTTTTTTGTAACAGTGAACACTACTGTAAAGAGGTGTAGCTCACACAGAGTTATGAATAAATATTATGCAGAAAACAGCAGTTTGAAGATTCGGGAGGTCTGGAATACCTGCTGTCACATCTGAATATGAAGAAGTGGCCATTACTGAATATTCTCTTCATTCTTTTTATCTTGACAAAAGGACTGCTGTAGATTGAAGGGTAGTAACAGAGCTATGAACAGTCAGCCTGTTTGTGGCGGGTTAGACAGCTGGAAACAACAAGACCCATATGAACATGAAGTTACAGTTTAGAGTCTAAGCTGAATAAACTTTAAACTGTGCGGCAGAGGAAAAATGAGCAAATAACTCTACCATGACATGTAGCCTAGAAATAGGCTCTAAAGTCTTTCACGACTCATGATTTTCTCACAATAATTGGACAAGTAGAGGATGCTTGGCAGAATGTCTTTATCTGTGTATAGTTACAGAACTTGGCAGAATTTTTCTATTTTATTTTCTTGAGACAGTTTGAGGTAGTCTTCCCAGTAGGGGTTTTTAGATATGCCCCACTGATAATGATTTTACCAAGTACTGTATATGCCTGGTTCAAAGTATGCAAACTAAAAGACTGCTGACATTTTGCGCTGTCATAGAGTGTACTGTGGATGACAGATTCACCATACCAAATACCACCAACTGATCTTGCTGTAGTCTATCTAAAAATTCAAAGAACATTTGTCTTTGTTTGTCTGCCCCTATGTCTGCTCCATGCAGAACTATCAAACCATGTGTTTAATTGACCTTGAATTTGAGTTCAGTGTGTGGTTTGCTAGGAGTGCAGTGAGAGCAGTGGCAAGCGCTGTTTGGACAAAAATATGAGAGACATTGTGACAAGAAGCAAAGTTGCCTTCTGTCTCTCTCTCTCTCCACTATAACCACTCTTCATCTCACACACAATGCAGCACAGAATCAGAGCGCTGGAAAAAATATTCATAGTTGGCCATCATGTTTGGGTGTTGGGGGGTTGTCAGTGGCGGTGGTGGTGGTGGCGCAGAGGTGCTGTTTGGCAACCGGAGGGTTGCTGGTTCGAGCCCCACTCCACCTGACCCTATCTAAGTGTCCTTTAGCAAGAAACTTAACCCGGTTACTGATTAGCATATATATAACTTATCATGTTTCAGTGTCTTGGCTACTGAAATTGGATTGTAATGGCCTATACTCCAATGATGGAAATAGAACTTAATGCTGGAAAAACATAATCTCTCTCAGTTACAACATCATATGGATAAACACAGATGACAAATAGCCCTGATGCTGTGTGGCTAAGAGAAGTCTATTATTGGTAATAAGGATGCCCTGACTGCCATGTAAGTGCAGTATCTGCAGAAAGAATGCAGAGATAATAGCATATCGAGAAGAGGCCTGTCCACAGTGTACCATCCCTACATTGCTAAACAGTGAATGTTGCTTAATTAAGCTGTCTTTCACCATGTTCCATCTGGCCTCAGTTATTAAGATAAATGCTGGAGCTATCTGATCTAATTAATCATGTATTTAATGCTCAGAGTGTTGTGTGGCCAAAGGATTTATGACTGCCTTGCTGTTAACAGCATAAAACGGGAGGTGGCAGGTGAAGCTGTAAGCAAAGGCAAAGATCCGTCTGCTCAAAATAATATGGCCATTGTGTCAGAGGCATCACTGAGCCTTGAGCTAAGATATCAGGCAGGATTGTCTCATCCTGTCCCTCACCTACCTGTCAGACACACTGAGTTCTTACTTAGAGTGAGGTGGAGGTGGTGGAAGGACCCAGTGTGTGTGTGTGGTGGAAGGAGTGTGTATCATGTGTGTGTGTCTGTGTACCAGTAAGTGTTCTTGTGAAAGGATGTAGTTCTTGTGAAGGCTACCTGTTGAGTGAAAACACCTTCCTGTACACCTTTTTATGTGCACAGTGCACACTGACTGTAGAGGAACACAAAGAGCCAATGTTTGGCCGTAGCCTTCATCAGGATAATACCCTGACTTGACCCTGTTGAAGGTTACTGCCGAGACGTTGGTGAAATATATTGGAAAAGGTTCTAATTTACAGGGAGGATTTATAAGTCAGGCATTTTCTGTGGCCACTTCAACCATATACAGTACATTGTATAGACACAATATACCATTTCACCATGGGTGTAGTGGTGTTACATGTAAACTGTAAAAAGACAAGATACATAAAGTGCATGCAAGGGGGAAATATAAAGTGCAGTGATTACCTATGCAAAGTAGAGCATTTCAAGACAGTTCAGGGGTCTAAGTGCTGGGGAGAAGTTCAGCACTTCCCCATCCTGGAGGTGCAGGCAGTTATGATTATGAAGCGATACTTTCTGCCTGATGGCAATAGGGACAAGAGTGAATGAGATGGATGTGTTGTGTCCTTCACAATGTTTGTGACTTTGCGCAGACAGTGCAGTGTTGTAGATGTCAGAGAGGGAGGGGAGAGAGAGGGCCCAGAGATCTTTTCAGCTGTCCTCATGTAGCCAGAGCCGTTCTCACCGGGTATCAAACTTGACACTCCGTCAACTACAACTAACCCACGGCATGAGTCGAACGCTCTAACCACTGAGCTAAAAGCCCAGGCTTCCAACTCAGCAATTAAAAGCGTTCTTTTGGGATGGGTGCGGGGTGGGATGTATTTTGTAATTTGTCATGTTGCCAAAACCCAATAAATAGTGCATTATATTAAAAAAAAAGCGTTCTTGAAGGACTAGGGGATGTGAGGATTTACACATACTGCTGCCAGCTAGCCAAGCTGAAATCCGGGTCAAGGCACCAATGTAGCCGGAGCCGTTCTCACCGAACTCGGGTAACAAACTTGCCACTTCGTCAGCTACAACTAACCCACAGCATGAGAGTCGAAAGCTAAAAGTTCAGGCTTACAACTCAGTGGTTAGAAGCGTTCTTGAACACTAGGGTTGTGTGCTAGCTAAGGCTATTTGGCATCCATTTCATGATATTGTTTGTGATGTGGACGCCCGGAAACTTAATACACTGAACAATCTCAACTGGAAGGTCTTGTGTCTTTGTTTTGCTGCATCAAAACATGCTCATATGTTCTTGTTTGAAAGTGAATGGATGTGTGTTTGTGTGTGTATGTGCTTCTATGAGTGTGTGTGTGTGTGTGTGTGTGTGTGTGTGTGTGTGTGTGCGCGCACTAGCATGCATATGTTCACATGTAATTGTGCACATAGAGGATACTGTATGTGTGTGTGCGCGCACATCTTTGTGAGTGTGTGCATGAGTATCTATGCACCTGTTTGTGTGTGTTTACTGAGTCTGTGCAGCGCTCGAGGCTACATCAGTCTGCCCGTTAATGTAATCCTTCCCTCAGAGTGATTGACAGTTGGACCGGTCCCCAGGGAGAGAGCAGAGTCTACACCCAGAAGAGGTGATTTTTAGACACCCAAATCATCTTTCACTGACACTCCATAGTCCAGGAAGTCCAGGTGTCACTAGAAGCCAAGGTACTCATGGTGATCTGAGTCGAAGTGTGAGTCCACTGCATCCCACTAACGAGATGTTGTAAGATATTCATGGCAAGGTGAAACTCCCCGCAGTGGACTTTTAGACTGTAATTACACCCATTCAATCTGCATGACCTTGGAACAGGGTAATGCTATTACCACTTACGTGCATTTCATTTTCAAACACTTATTAGACTTGAAAGAGGTCTCCATGCAACTAATTATATGCACATTAATCACCCTTTATGCATGCAATATAGCATTGTTAGCCGCACTTGTAATGGAATTCACTCTTCACACTCATAGCTAATAGCGCTGTTCTTTGGGGGAAATTGAATTTAGATTACCTCAATGAAAGTAGTCGGAGAAGATATGTAATATTATTTCTAAAAGCTTTTGTGGGCTTTTGTACTGTACATTGCAACAAATTTTGGTGTAATCTTGTATGAATGCCTAGCAAACTTTCCACTCACATTCTAAGATTACTATTAGATGCATCAGCCAAATTCATGGAATTATTGCTACAGTGCTAGCAGTGTTGTGTCATTAAATATAGAACGTCATAATAAAATAATTTGTTTTTATATTCTCCTCTTGGTAGCTGATAGGAATGGCGTCGTGCAGCTTACAAACATGAGGGCATCTGTATGTGTCAGCATTGCCCTGAGCTTGCTTTTGGGATATATCTGCACTTGTATAACGTTGTGCATACACAAGCTGTGAAGCCCAGAGCCCAATGCCTACAAGAGTGGACAGAGGGAATGTTGTGTCAAGGTGTTGAGTGAGGGAGGCAGAATGGCTTTAGAGATCTGGGATTGAGTCTGTGGTGTGAGTGGGGAAAGAAAAGACTGATCACTTACTTCCTGCCCTCAGCTTGCCCCTGATGCCATACATAGCCTCACTCACACATGCTCACACACAAACACACACACACACTCTCTCTCTCTGTGATACACACGCGCACATATACACAGAGAGGGAGAGAGAGAGGGAGAGAAAGAGAGACGTCTTATGCCATTGACTTTCTGCCAGAGCATTTTGCTGCCACTGCAGGACTTGACATTTAATGATCTTTAGACCGAGTGATGTCACATTTATCAGTCTTCATCAGGGGGGAAAGATCCAAATCCCACAATGTGCACAACACCGCTCATGTAACACACACACACACACACACACACACACACACACACACACACACACACACACACACACACACACACACACACACAGAGAGAGAGACATACTCACACATTGTGATATAAAACCATGGACAGAAATGCATGTGCAGCCACACTCAACCCCAACAAACAAACAAACAAACAAACAAGCGCGCACACATACACCACACACACACACACACAGAGAGAGAGAGAGAGAGAAATAATGACAAACTGAGGAGAAAAAAAATACTCCAGGAACAACCACAACTAGGCCCCTGCTGTTCCATAGCTCAAAATAATAGGGCAATTTCTTGCCTTGAAATTCATTAGTTCTCTGATTTATTCTAGTGACTAAATGAGATTCTCATACAGTGAAGACCACACTGTTAAAAGTTTGGCTTAGATTTCTTTCCCTTCAATTATCAGTAATAAATCATTGCAGCTTTGCATAGAATACAACTCTGAGGTGACTTGTTCTCTTGTGAATTGTTCATCCTTTTCATCATGTGGTTTTCCATTGACCAATCCAATTCAGCCATCAGGACTGTTTCATACTGGATCAGGAATTCTGGTCCTTATATTTACTGCAAAAAGGTGGTGACCTGGTGAACCTCCCATCTATAAAGTTTTTTTCAGAGAGGTTGTTCGACCCAAGGCACCATAGAGGGTACAGCCCTGAGTTTTAAAACAAAACATAGAAAAGAGAGAAAGCCTGTATTATTGAATGTTTTCCATACCAACCCTATCTTGATAAATAATTATGTGACGTAACCCCAGACCCTCTCTGGGCAGACTTTACATTTCAGTTCAGGCATTCCTCATCCCTTGGTGATTTATGTATTAAAATGCAAAGCAGTAAAATTTGGCCTCAGATTAGTGGTGTGGCTTTGGGAGCGCATAAGCTGACGGATCGGCCTGACAGGACCACCTCTACTGAGTCCTATTAGCCCTCCTGAGGACGTGCCGGATGGAGGATGGTGGCCGCCCTGGCTGCAGATTTATGAGGGAATAATGCACCTTGGCCCAGGCACTCTGCGCCCCCGACACCATATCCTATTAACCTTGGTAATGTTTATCAATTTAAGTGTGGCCACTACCCCTAGAATGGCAGAAATAATGTTATTGAAACACTGACCCTCCACCGCGACCCGGGCTGGGGATGTGATTGCTCTGCAGGAGGTCACCACGAGGTCGGGGGACCAGAGGACACCAGAGACATCAACTTCCCCCCCCGAGCTTGGCGCTGCGGAGGTGGGCCACTGGCACCTTTCGCCTCCATCCTTTATTTCATATGCATCATGAGACGCACACTGGATATGACGGATACTGTACATGGCAGTGGCAGGTTATGTATGACAGGAAGCCCTGTGAGTAACCACAGTAGCAGCGCAATTCCATCAGGGAAATTGAAGAGAACATATAGTGGGCCAGAGCACCTTCACTCTGACACAGACACCTGCTTGTACTGCCGCCATGTAATGGAGGAGAGGGGATTTTCATTTCTTTTTTTTTTCCGGAAGGGAGAAGAGGTTAACTACGTGATTGCCCCAGTGCTTAACTATCCTTTGCTTCATTTGATTAATTTTAATGTTAGTCTCTCAGCCATGCTTGAGGTCAGTGTCATGGGCAAGGGAGATTTTGTTGAATAAGAACGTTCCGATGTTCTCTGAAATTTTAATACAAAGAGCAAAACACTGATGCATTCATTGTGACAAAATTGACAAAAGGTCCAAGAAGCATGTATTTGAGTATAAAAATTTAAAGACTTTATATTCTCCATTAAGAAGAGAATAGTCTGTAGAGCGACAAACCCTCACAGGAGGTAGAATCACTGGAGTTAGTTTAGCTTATATGTTTTTTATTATTTCCCATTGGTATGAACTAGATTCGTGCAAAAATTCAGAATTACATTGAGATTGACCCCTAAACATTCATGATACATAATTAGTGTATTTAACAATGAAGCATTAGGCTATTACTTTGTAAATGGATTTCATACAAATTGAATGGACTTTATATACCATACTTGTTCAAACATTTTGAATGCTTTGTTTATATTACACTCTTGTGAAATAAGAGTAAAACTTTAGGTATTTGTATGAATTACTGTAAGGTTTATGCTTTGGTCAGTGTGGGACTTATAAGGCAGTAGTACAAGAGGAACAGTTATCCTCCCTTAAAAGATGGTCTATTCATAGGAACAAAACCCAAGAACACAACTGTGTCCAACAAGTCGTAATCATGTCATTGTGATTGATTGTTTTGATTGTCCTGGCAATATTCCTCTTGCATAGCCTACCACCTTTCAAGTCGCTTATTGAGCAAACTAACTAACTTACTACTAGCATTGAAGTTCTGACTAACAGACTAACTCTTCTGTGTTAGTGCTACTTAATGGTGAGTAATGTACCCTAAGTGGCTAAGTGTTAAACGGCCAGAGTTTACTTGTTAATTATTCAACATTAATGGAATGCATCAACAAATGTTAGAACTTCCATTTGCAAGAAAAATGTATTTTAAAACTAGAAAAGCACTTGGAGAGCACAGACCTCCGATCACTACCAAAATTTCAGTTGTAACTTGTCCCAATACGCATGTTGTCTGAAAAATCCATGCTGTACTTTTTTAGTCTTGTTGTACACAGACAGACAGACAGACAGACAGACAGACACACACACACACACACACACACACACACACACACACACACACACACACACACACACACACACATCCTTGGTTTCAAATTCAATTCAACATCCGGTAGGATGAAGCCAGTTAAATTCATATTCATTGGCATGCATGAATTCTGGGGCACCATGGATCAGTGGGCTGAAACGTCATATCATAAACCTGGGGACCTGGATTTGAGTCTAACTCACTCCTTGATTCTTCCCCATCTTTCTCTCTCACTTGTTTCCTGTCACACTCCACTGTCCATAGACGCAAAAAGCCGCAAAATTATCTTTAAAAGAAAAATAATAATAATGATACAGTTTTGAAATAGCAGTAGTTGCCTGCACTTTAGTTTGACCTGCAAAATCATTTCCAACAGTGATTCACTGATGGCTTTGCATTCAGGAGCTGTCAAAGTATTCAAAAATGGTAAATTTTTGTTTGAAAAGCATGTTTATGTGGCGTTCAATTTACTAGAGTACCCCTGAATTGGGAAAAAAGAGCCCACATTTTGCTGCAGAAATGTGAAAATGTGTAAACCAGACATAATATTCAGTGAGGGGATATTCAAGGAGGCATGTCAGTCTTACTTAAAAGCTGCCAAACATCCCCAGGTGAATCTGATCTGGTCTGTGTGAGTCTGACTTAGACTCTGTGAACCTCAAAGTTATCCTTCACGCTGCACACTGACCATCTATCCCCAAAGGAGTCGGATACAAGTAAGTTGCTCAAATGTGATTGGAAGGAAAAGAAGGTGTGTGTGTGTCTGTGTGTGTGTGTTGGGGTGGGGGTGGGGGGGGGGGGGGTGGCGGCATGGGCAAGGTGGTGGGAGTTGGAAGGGGGGGCTTCCCAAAAATCCTCTCATAATGGGAGTACTAGAGGCTACACTACAGTGACAGAAAGCTGCGACAATAGAAAAGCCACAGAGAGTGTGTGAGCCGTTGCATGCAGAGCAGGGACATCCTGAGGACAATTGGGTTGGCAGGTGTACTTTGGTCTGTGCTGCTGCACCATAATTTGTTTTTCAAGTCAATTTTACCTTGAGGTAGTGATGAGAAAGAATTGTTGGAGATTTACATCTACATTCAACTACAACCATATTTTTAGTTCTGGTCTGTTCAATGGACCATTAATTATCTCTACTTAAAGATAATTAAAAGCTGTCAACAAAAACCACAAAGAGGGTGATGGATCCATAACCATACTTTATTTGTTAAATGCCATTAACTATATTAGAGGTGTCAGTGAAAGAGTCAGCAAACACATTTTTCCCTTGTCAGCTTAAAGGCGGCTGTCAGGATTCTAACACTGTTTGCCATATGCTGTGCCATCGGGATGCCTGACAGGGTGAAATGTCTCCCTTTTTACCAAGACTCACTCTCAAGCATAGCCACAGTCAAAGAAATAGCGTGTATCTATTCATAGCTATATGAATTGTATATTTTAAAATCTGTCTTGGCAGAAACCATGCTGTACTGACAAGGAGTTAAAAGCACCAAAACATGTCTTGCATTGTCTTTGAAGAACCCATGCAGCCCAAGATATGTTTTTTTTTTTGCTAGAGTGGGGGGTATATCCTTATCATACAGACATACAATGTGAATTGTCTGTCACAGAAATGTTCACATCAAAATCTGCACCTTGATCTACAATGGCAAAGAGCTATGTCCAGGGACCTTGCCGTCAATTCAGATTTATTATCCCACCACCATCACCTGGAGAAATTAAATTGCAGCTTTGCATTAAAAAGACCAACTGACACAGCAAAATAAAAATATATACTGTAATTGCAACTTTGAAGACAAATACTAATACATTGTCTCATATATACACAATAATTCACCCTGAACACACAATTACTGTAACACACAACACAGACCAGTAGACAATACAGCTCTCAAGAGCACTCATTTCATTGTGGCATGAGGTGCCATCGGAGAGGAGAAGAAAGTAAACAAAGTTACAAAAAAAGTTGTAGTTGTCATGGAAGTGGTCTAAATAGCGGTTCTACACAGACCTTTGTAGCCACTGATAACAACCATATTGTATATTCTCAAGGCTGCTCTTAAACAATGTAGTTTGACTAAATTAAGTCCTGGTGATGGTGTTTGTGCAGTTCAGTGCATGCACCGCCAAAGAGCTATATTTTTGCGCAGTGGTGATAAAGTGGCATGAAGCAGTAACTCTGCTTTAAATAACAGTTATATCTACCGGTACACATGGCTATAATTATTTGCATTTTGCTTCAACTCAGTGAAATGACAGTAATTTAAAAAGAGCTCCCCTTGTTGTCCAGGTTTGTGAGTTTCACAGGAAATTGAGAATCATGTGCTAAAACTGTGAGATACAATGGGCCTCTTCTCGGGGAATACACATGGAGAAACAGGATCGGACCAAGAGAGAACGAGAGAGAGAGAGAGAGAGAGAGAGAGAGAGAGAGAGAGAGAGAGAGAGAGAGAGAGAGAGAGAGAGAGAGAGAGAGAGAGAGAGAGGAGAAGGAGAGAGAGAGAGAGAGAGAGAGAGAGAGAGAACGAGAGAGAGAGAGAGAGAGAGAGAGAGAGAGGGAGGGAAGGAGGGAGAGAGAGAGGGAAGGAAGGAAGGAGGGAGAGATATGTGCTGAGGCAATGGACTGCACACAGCGGGAGGAGCAAACCTGATCCCAGCAAGGGGCACAGGAGCGGAGGCAGAGGCAGAGGCAGAGGGAGCATGTGCACAGCCCGACCTCCGTCTCTCTGTGTGGCTGCCACTGAGCGAGCAGGGGAGGCTGACATTTCCTCCTCCTTCTCAGCAGGCGCTCCTCGCATGGGCGGAGGCCAAACGCAAAGCTTGGGAGTGCGGCGGAGACTTTATGGCAACTCCCAGTGGGTCGCTCCCATTTTACGCTCAGCAAGGGCAAAATCTTCCGACCAAAGATGGAAATGTGGCATGACTAGTGGCACCGTGCTCACCTCTCTCTGCTCCTTCTGTTTTATGTACTCCCATATCTCTTGTCATTGGACCTATCCTTTAAACTTACCAAGTAGTTCAACCCGCTGCGTTTGAATTATGTCAAAGCTTTGAGAAACTGCTGAACTAAGCGACTTGAGTCGTATGACCCAATGTTTGTGGTCACATAGTTTATCGTGAAGAGTTGACATGGTTAGAATTTTAATCTACATTTCAAAATAATTTCTTACAGATACAGTTATGATTTTGGTGTGTTAGAGCACAAGAGGTTGTCAAGAAATCGAATACAAAGGAGACCCAAATTCTCAGTGGAGAATGGAGAGGAAGAAAGAACAACATGAAAGGCTAGCAAATCCTGTCATCGTGCTGTTCCTCTCCAGACAAATGCAAATCAACCCAGCAGCACCTCAGCTTTGACAGTCCTTTCATGGATTGTGGCCTCAACATGGACTCTGGCTCCTTTTAAAAAAAAAACACACAAAAAAAAAGCGGAAAGGGGGGTGAGGCGTTGTGCAAGACGGAATCGAGGAGGTGAAGACGAGCTGAGAGCAGCTGCAGCTGCATCTCCCCGTGTTCCACTCCGTGGTGCCTCCTCCTCTTCCTCCTCTTCCTCCTCCTCCTCCACCTCCTCCTCTTCCTCCGCCACTTCTGCCGCTGCTGCTGCTACTGCTGCCGTTTCATCTGATTGATCAAGCATGTTGCTCCACTTCACATGGCCGACCAGGGGGAATGCTCCACTGCAGGGATCACACACACACACCTGCTGACCTTCATTACCTCTGGATCTATCATCTATCATGCGCCACTGAGGGGGGTCCCGTCTCACTACGCCTCTGATGAAACCAGACACTGGGGTGGCCAAAGCAAACGTTAGCAGGCCCACTTGTAATCACAGAGAATAAAATAAATAAATAGTAAAAAAGAGACAAAACACTTTAGCCACTTTCCGAGATCTCCGACAGCTCACACTGTACTAGGGGATTCACACAGTTTGCTAGTGAGTTATTACACGATCAAACCATAGAGGAAGCAGCACACACACACACACACACACACACACACACACACACACACACACACCTCTCACTTGCTCTGATGTTGGATGCACTTACATTACTGTATGTGGTTGTTATCTTTACACCACCACCACTCTGGATTCTGTCGCTAGGTGGTTGCCCTAACCATTCTCTATTAGCGAGATGATCACTGCTGCCCTGAGGGAGGGAGGGAGGGAGAAGTGCGCTCACCTTCGTCAGGACGTCTATGAGTTTTGAGTGTCAGAGGTGACAAATAAACCATTGTTGTGTTGGATTGAGACTGAGCGCACAGGAAGGGAAGTGGCTGAGGGGAGCTGTGGGTGTTAGAAAGGGGGCCAGACGGAGGTGAGGGTATGAGAGGGATGCTCAGGCCTCTCAGCTTTTGCTCCCTGGATGCCCCTCGATCGTCCCCGTTAATCTCGCACAAATCATTGTCCTCAGCTTGGAGGATTTTGTTTGCTTACCTTTAGTGTGTAATAATAGCCGGAGACTCCTGTGAATATTATTTACCCCGATGCTCATTATTCATCCTGCTTTCACCGGGGGGAGCAGATTTACATTGCAAGATGAATACTAATGCAGATTTATTTCATTTTTTTTAAGAGCTCTGAGTTCTGCACAAACAGTTTAAGGCTTTAAGGCTTGCGACACAACAACTGCATGTCCTTCCCCCAACAGTCACCTCATAAAAAAAACACAAAGGTTTTAAAAATAAAAATTATGATTAGTGGGCCATGTCTGAGTTATTTGTTATAACTATAAAAAATATATATTTATTTTAGAAGTCAGCATAATGCAAAGTTTATAAAAGATGTTGGTCCATGGTAGGCCTATTCCATATTCCAGTACTGTAACTAGCAGTTACTTCATAAATATAGAAAATGTTTCTAGGGTGACTGACTTATTTGTTAGCCTATTACAACATAAATGTAAAAGTCAGTAAGCATATGGTGCATTAAAGACACTGGTCCAAATATGTCATTAGTCCTTGGATTGTCATTGTTATTCCTTGAAAAAGTGGAAAAATTATTTCCTTTCACAGTCCTGAGGTATGAATATGAAAGTTAACTATGCTCAGAGAAAGTTAAAGTTAATGTGCAATCAAACATTAAGTTTATTTTTCTTTTCCCTCTTTTGAAAGGTGGATAAATCAGTAGTTGGATGCACTCTATAACCACAATTTGAATTCATACCATGCTAAAATTCTTCATATAACATTTAATAAGATTCACATGAATTCATCTTTCAACACACTAGTGTTAATTTTATCACTTAATTCAGGAGAGATTCCATTGTCTTTTAAACAAGCAAGTAAGGCTCACACATTCAAGAATATTTCACTCAATTAAACTGAGGTGAAAAAGTGTAGACTTGTCTCTTTTTACTTTTCTTGACAAATTGACAATGTTAAAGCAAATTTGTGATTTGAGATGGAAGCTTTTGCTCTGTCGGTTACTGAACTTCTCTGTCGCTTTTGACACAGTGCACCATGATGATCTTTTCTTAACCGTATCTAGACAAAGAAAGAAAATTTTAGGAATGCCATTCAATCGATTGAATCCTAACATAGAAGTACTCTTTCAGAGTGGCAAGGACAGGAAGGCCTATCAAAAGTCAGTTGAGTTTGCCACTGAATTAATGGTATCAGCTCATGTTGCTCTGATTCTACTCATTGTACAGTAGCTGCAGTCAGCAATAGCTAAAGGCAGACAAAGTCTACAGTTGAAAGCTGATAGAAATAATAGCCTGTCCTCTGCTACTACACATGAACTTCAAGGAGGGCCACTGTATGGATCATACTTGATGTCTTCTTGATACTGAACCATTCAAAGGTTTAAAATTGATGCTATAAGGTCTTTAGAAGGTTATTGCATAATAAATATATTGAAATATCTTGTCAAGACCAAGGTGAACTTGCTTTGGGACATACTATATTACCTTACTATAAAAATCTCAGGGATTTATGTGTTGATGTCTCCTATCTAGAATTACCATATCTGAAAGCCATAGCATAGATGTTTAAGACTGGCAGAATGGGAAGTGTCTTGGGATTGAGATGAACCACAGAAAGATCACAAGTTCAATATTCCATAGGTTACTAACAACATTGAAATGACATAGCCATGGAAAATTGCAGATGTGATTCACGAAGTGAGTTCCTTTAGGTAGAGAGCATTTGCATATTGCGTTAATGTCCCTTCTAAAAAACTATGGCTATATATTTTATCCCAGTGGAGGCATGAATAAGTCAGATGGCTTGCATTTGCCTGGAGCATCCACCCTATTGCTGGGCGGAACTTGGTCCTTTGTTCCTATAAGTTTGCTGAACAGGCAAGACCTCTTACCCCTCTCACTGTGAACCCCAAAGCACCCCACTGCATATTTATTTTATTTATTTCTGTTTATTTGCATATATTATTGTGGATTTATCCTCAGCTGAAAGGGGTAGAACTGCATCCCACCGATGTGAATGGAAGTCTGCATCACCGTGTTTATCGGATTGACATTTAGAAGGATAAGGAGCTCTGAGCTATGCAAATACTGTGTTTATTAATTGAGGCCTACCGTCTGCAAGCTCTATCTAGGATCCACAGCCAGTCAGTCAAAAATAACTGCTTGTCTTTTGCTCTCAAACTCTCTCCAAACTTAATAGTACATGCTCAGCAAGTGTAGATTTAGAGCAAATTATGGTGAGGGAAAAGAAAACATGTCGCTCTGCATTGCAGCCTCACACAGTCTGCCTCTCAATCTTCGATGTGTGTGATCAGCAACAAATATAAGCCATGGCAATGGACTTACCATCAAATTATCTCCATGGCCCATGATGTGCTTTTACCTTAGCTGCTTTTGCAGGTTCCTCCAGCTCCTGGTCTATTAGGCAGTTCATTTACAGAAAGCTACTAGAAAGTTCTGTTCTGAACATCCTGTTACGCAGTGGGGAATTAGGTGAATATTTTAAATTTTATCAGTGTTAATGGAACATATTGTACCTTATTGCAATCAGTCTTCAGTCACTGATTTTCATCATTGTACTATGTTTTTCCTGTATTTAACCCTATATTGAACCCTTAACCAAGTTTTGAACATGTTCCATGTTTTATTAATGTCATTTCCCTCAAAAACAATGATCAAACATCGCCGTAGTCATATATGAAGTGTCCTTGAATATTTCAAATAAGCAACAAATGAGATGGAGTGGAGATGATAAGGGCTGAATACAGGAATGACAAAATAAAATGATATAACTATAGTAGCCTATTATTTATTTGCACTGAACAGCCTACAAAGTTGTATAGGTCTGTTGTACTCATCTCTCTCTCTCTCTCTCTCTCTCTCTCTCTCTCTCTCTCTCTCTCTCTCTCTCTCTCTCTCTCAAAGGTTTTAATTCTAAAACCATCATTATACTTTTGCCATTTACTAATGGAATTCTTAAATGTTAGTTTTGTCTTTGGGTTTCTGACATTCTGACTTTAACCTGATTGGCTAGTGTGGCCTCTAAGGCAGGTCTGCAGGTGTGTGGGAAGCCTAAGCAGTCATTACCTACCACAAAATCACTACTCATTTAGCAACAGATGGCAATGCTTTAAGTGTGCTTTTAACAAAGGGTACGCATAATTGACTTTCAGCTGACTTATTTCTAGTTTTTTTTTTTTCCAACAGACATTTGACATAATTGCAAAGCATTTCACGTCTATATTTTCAAAGAAAATTGTTGCAAAAAGTAAAAAATAAAAATGAAAAATCCAAGTAGGCCTATACTGTTTATTACTTGATGCATGGTATAGTCAAGGCAGGCACTGTTGCTTTTTACTTCATTTACAATACTCAAAATAAACCATCATCTTATTACCATACTAATAATGTTTTGTAGAGACTCAAGATCTGTTTATTTCTTTATTCTCCGGCTCTCCTACTGTCTGAAGTTGTGAAATATGTGCAGATCCTTTTATGTCATGCATTACAATAGCTGCTGTGTGTTAGCGGCGCTCTGCTGTGCTATTGGATCACGCTGCCTGGGTGCTCAGCAGGGGAGGAGGTAAGAGAGAACACACAGGCTAATAAATGCAGTCTAATGAAAAAGGGACGAACAGTACGCACTTCATATCTGCAGCCTCCCACACTGCTTAACCTAGTCCACAAGAATAGTCGATAGCAGTATACTGATGGTGAGGATGCTATTCTGGAAAATAAAACCACTATTGTCTTATTTGTTTGTGTATTTTGTTTCTTTTATTTGTTGAGAAACAACATATGTCTGTGTGGTCTGACTTGGCCTCAAGGCTATGCACCGAAGCTTCATGAACAGGAGTGTTCAGATAAACTTCCTCCGAAGGAGCTGTGAGTGAGGAGACAAAATATGTGTTGCAGGTAACAGTGAAGGGTATCAGCACATGAAGTGGCCATGAGGTGCAAGTAAAGGGTTATGAAGAGATATTAACATCCAGTACACAGGAGGGCTGTGTAAGTGGTGTTTACATAGAACACAGAATCGCAGTCACGCAACACACACACACACACACACACACACACACACACACACAGGCACACAAACACTCTCACACAGGCACATACAAATATGCTTCTTACACCTGCCTCTGGGCTCCCTGTCCTGCAAGCCCTTCAGTGACACACACACACACACACACACACACACACACACACACACACACACACACACACACACACACACACACACACACACACACACACACACACACACACACACACACACACACACACACTCTAGTGCTGCATCTGCACTTGATTTGAGAGATGGAACACCTGCCAGAGGCTTCATCGGGTCAAGTGCTGGGCACGTCAACCTTGTTGCAAAAAAAAAAAAAAAAAAGAACCCTGTACACTCACAGCACTTTCATGTGTTGAAACCCAGAGGTGGAAAATAGATGTGGGGTTAATTTATCTCCCCGACATGTCTCATACACAATCACTGTAAAATCCAACTGTGGTGCACTCACATGCATGCACACACACACATATAGAGTGTGTGTGTGTGTGTGTGTGTGTGTGTGTGTGTGTGTGTGTGTGTGTGTGTGTGTGTGTGTGTGTGTGTGTGTGTGTGTGTGTGTGTGTGTGTGTGTGTGTGTGTGTGTGTGTGTGTGTGTGTGTGTGTGTGTGTGTGTGTGTGTGTGTGTGTGCAGGTCGCATAGACTGACCTTTACTCAGTAGATGTGTTGGGAAATTGGATTTCCAATGGAGCTGTCACTCAGTTTCCCTGGGTGTCACTTGACCGTAATTATTGGTAAATCAGTGAGAAATAGACACACTCCCCTTAAGAAGTACTGTAAACACAGACAATACTAAGCAACAGGACTTCTTTCCTTTCAAACAAGATGTACAATATCTATTTTTGCTTTGAAAACCAAGAGTCTGACATGCTTATAAACACCTGCCAAATGCAGTCTTTATGTACAAAAAAAAAAGCATTTACCTCTCTTGACTTGAAACCTCTACCGACACAGGTTTCAACCTCAGGGTCTTTTCAGCCTTAAAATATACTCTGCAGAGAATTATGAATTTCCATTCCATTGCATATTATTGCGGCTGGTGCTGTTAAAATGCAGAATGATCTACCTAGAGGCATTTCCAGAGCTATAGTTGAGCCATTTCTTTGTTGCAGTCAGCAGCACTGTTCATAGAATAATAGATTCATGCATGGATCCTCTGAGGTGAGCGGGGCCTTGGTGAAATGCATTGGCCCTTCAACCCTTTAGCGAGAGTTTAATTTCTCAATACAACACATTAACATGCTCCTATTTAAAATCTCACCACTGACTCTTTGGACTGTGGAGAAATTCGAAAGACGTTTAGCATCGCTTAATGTGTCTCTTTTTGGCTCACAGTGCCAGTAGGTGAGGTGATTTATTTAATGCAAGGCTGCCCCCAGGGCTTATTCTTGTTGCTGTCTCATTATAAATATCAATCTTTGATATTTGCTTTTGTGAGCCCACAGAATGGTGTGGCTTGTCAATACTGAACTGCTCAACTCATTATGCCTTTTTGTTCCCAGGCACAAATGTATGAAGTGGAGGCAGTGTAAATATGGATTACATTATTCAAGCATCGGAAACTTGGAGCTATGTACCTGTGTGTCAATTGCCTCTGACAGCACAATGACTGTACCGTGCTTCCTGAAGATATTAAAATGAATGAATGATTTAACATGCGCCTCGACTGTCTCTGTTTAGCCAGGGGGTAAGATTACATTGAATGCACGAAAAAAAGTGTGGTGGTGGGGGGTAGAGTAAACACATTGACAATCTGTTGTTGACTATTCAGGGAGAATATCCACAATGCATGAGTCTCTAGCCTGAGTGAATTTCTGATGGAGGTGGGCTGAAATAAGCATTCGAGCTGACATGCAGAACACATTCCCGTTTTCATGGCTTTCTGCCGCCCTGTTATTGGATTGCTCTGTCACTGGTGGATTCGGTTCACAAAAGATGGCTTGCAGACACATGCCTATTCATCTGTTTGCTTAAGTTTTATGTTTTATATGCCGCATGTGATCCTAATGTACAAATACATCATTTAAATATCAACAAAACTCAATATTAACTTTACTGCTACAATACAAGGGACACACAGAAGTTTATTTGTCACATGCATATGTGTCTTTCAGCCTACAGTATATGTTAACTGAGAAACACAATAAGATTTTCTTTAGTTAAATATCACTTTGATATCAGAACTGACAGACATAACAAGAATGCAGAAAGAGGGGTCAAGAAATCCCATGCTGCTGCAAAACCTTTGATAAATCCCTACTAGTACAAATAGCAAGGGTTTTAGGAATGTTTCAGCTTTTATAAATAAAAAGCCCCAACTTTAATCATTAAATAACACTGAAGGAGATGATCAGTTCCTTTCCACATTCCTTGAGTATGTTTTGACCCCCCCCAGATGGCCTAATCTCTCCATTCCTTGCTCATCCTGACACCTGAGGAGGAACTTCTGCATTCCCATGTAGACAGTGTGCAGTATATCTTCCTATGGCAGACGGACTGGAGGGGAAGCAATCCCACAGCAGCTCATCTGCAGACTTTCCTCCCAAGGAGAAGTAGGTCGGAGAAACACATACTGTATGGGCAGAATAAGGTCTGCAGGCATTCCAGCTGAATAGTTGATGTGCTATTACCACTTATGTTTAGTTTTCTGCCAAACTTGCAATATTTCCTCAAAACAAATGAAAATGTTTGTTATGCAGTGTACTATTTGCTGTTGTTGTAGGCTACCATCGACGGTTGTTGAAGCAGGAGAAACGAGACTGTGGTCTCCTGATTAAGAAGGCACACTCCCGTGTGCTTGTCCTACCGATGCTGTCCGCTCCCAGGGGCTCTCAGATCCCTGTGTAATTGATTCTCTGGTTAATGCTGACGCTCAGACACACGTGGGAGCTCTCCAGGATGTCCTTGTCCGGTGCTGGCAACAATTTGGGATTCCTCCCTTTGCGCTTCCCCGATTTCCCCTTGCACCCTTGCTGTGGGGAAAT
>JAODXP020000034.1:11628634-11646134 GCA_027497455.2 Sardinella longiceps | reverse complement strand
ATCAAGGAGGAATCATTAAAACATTTTCACCACCTACTCTTTCATTTTAAAAGGATGTGTTTATAAATTACTTTCCCCAAGGGAAGCGAAGAGAAGGAAAGAAAGAAAAACACACCTTTCCTCTTAAAGCTGCAGAAAAAGGCCTTGTGATTAAAATAAAATGGCAGGTGATAATGAGAGAACAGAGCCTCTGATGCCTCCTCCTTGCCTGCCTGCCTGCCTGCCTCACACAGAGGTCATTCTCATCAGAGCCGTGGTGGCGGATCAAGACCATGGATGAGGCATCACTACTTTCTCCAGGCTAACTTTTACTGGACTGAATGCTTATTTCTAATTGACTGCAATGACATTTACTTCATAGAAAGTTAAAACTTCCACATTTTAATTTAGATAATTGACTGGTTTGTGTGTGTGTGTGTGTGTCTGTGTGTGTGTGTGTGTGTGTGTGTGTGTGTGTGTGTGTGTGTGTGCGTGTGTGTGTTTGTGTGTGTGTGTGTGTGTGTGTGTGTGTGTGCGTGCGTGTGTGTGTGTGTGTGTGTGTGTGTGTGTGTGTGTGTGGACAGTTTGCACACAATTTGTGGACATTACCAAGATAAAGGAAGCTTCTTGAACATGCATAGTGAAACTTAAAATCATAAGGGCTTATTAAATAATACCACAAATTGTGAGGCTCTATATTGCATTATATGGACCAGAAAGTGTCACTGCTTTTGTTCACTTTCATGAAAGTAAATCAGACAATTGATATTTGTCCGTGGTGTGTCGATTGCAAGTTATGAGTCATTCTGTTTTCTGATATTTCTATTCAAAGTGTTGATATCAAGACATGGCAAAGAAAAAAAGAAAGAAAATAAAAGACGCAATTAAGCACAATTTTAAGGTATACGAATGACAGAGTTAATGCTATCTTAATAGACAATGGCTTTTTGCATGTTTTTTGCAATTTATTTCTCTTTATCTTTATCTTTATGTTATTACTTAATTTTGTTTACCATTGGCAACGGTTGCTAAGGGAGTTCTCACCTTTTTTCCCCCTTTTTGATGCGTAGAAATGTCTGGTGGGCTCTGGCCTTTACTCTTTATCCTTTACATTATTTTTATTTAAAAAGACACACAGGATATGAGCCTGTGTATCATATAGAGTCCCTGGCTTTGACATGATATGATTTAATAAAGACTGCCTCTAAGGCAAGAGCCATGATATTTCCCCAGCTCATGCGGGGTGTCAAAAGGGCGACAGGTTTTTATGAACCTTTATGATCTCACATGGGGACGACATGCTGTGGGTATTGTTTTGTGTGACCTTGGGCACCTCATATCACATTGTCAATTCATTTCATTCTCACATTAAGCATCACTTTTGTGTGTGCATGTGTGTGTGTGTGTGTGTGTGTGTGTGTGTGTGTGTGTGTGTGTGTGTGTGTGTGTGTGTGTGTGTGTGTGTGTGAGTATGTGTGTGGTTATACCAAGTCATCATACTGCCTATAATTTCTTTGAGCTCACACTATTAGCCCTTTTTACAAGAGCCAGAGACAGACTGCTTGGTGATAGGCGCTTTTACAATATGACTAGATTACTGTGCACTGCCTGTGCTGGCATTCTTCCTGCTGGCCCTCATTGGTTTCGATTATAAAGGGCACGCTTTGATGTCCAGCGTAACCATGCTTAATCTTGACACCATTCAACATTTCACAGACACTCTCATCCAATCTCACGTTAAAGAAAAATTTTCCTGATAATTTTTGTTAACATAGATGATAAACCTAGCCCCTGCTTTGCCGGGCCGGTCCATTGACCTGGACAGGTGGTTGTAATTGTTTTGGCAGCAGGTGAAGGGTGGCGGGTTGCTGCAGTGAGGTGGACAGCACAGTGAGGCGGAGCGTCTCTGTTCGGGAAGGTCACAGAGAAAGCCCTCATTAATGGGTGCTTTATTAGCCGCTGGGACGCTGGCATACCCTCCAGAGCTCAGGCAGAATCCAATTTGCATGATGCTATCACCTGACGGGGGGTGGGGAGGGGGTGCGTTTTTTTCACCTCCTCTTAAACCCTTTGGTATTGTAAGAAGCTTGCCTCCAAGATATAGTCAACCCTTGAATTGTGGCCTCTTCTGGAGAGGTTATGCCTATACTTTGATGTCATTACTTTGTGGCCCTCTTGACCTCATCCATGGCTTGTCATAGAGAGCAGTCCGGGTCAAGTCAGCATGCCCCGGCGATGGGTTAGTTAGTTAGTTAGTTAGTTAGTTAGTTAGTTAGGTAGGTAGGTAGTTAGTTAGTTAGTTAGTTAGTTACAGTAAATGATTGTTTCTTTAGTAGCAAGGGTTGCTGTAAGGACAATGACCTTACAAGATTTGAACTGTGTCTGGCTTAAGCAAAGAAATCAGTGAAGTTGAGGAACAATAAGAAACTGCATTTTAGTTGTTTTCAGTGTGTTGTTCCCTGTTTAGTTAGGTCTACCGTTAACCTCTCTTAAAATAGGACTAGCTTGATTAACTCTAGACTCTGGGTTGATTAACTGGACTTTAGCATTAATTATTAAGATAGTCATGAATGTTTCAGCAAAGAAATATTGTCACATATAAGTGGGAAAATGCTTAATAAGCAATAGCTCCAAACGTTGTCATATGTTTCATCAGCTGTGTTCAGGCATATGTCAATCCAAGGTGTTAATGTGCTATATGTTTCTAACTGACCTCCAATTACCTTAATTTGATCTGTCTTTAAAAATGATCTACGCATTGAGGTGCAGTTGAAACAACCTGCATAGACCTGCTATCTCCCACAGCAGTAAGCTTCTCAAATACCTGCACAGAATTCTAGCCACGCTCCTCAGTCGTTCTAAGGTAATTTCTCATTTGAGACTCTGGCTTGTCTCATTTTGCGAAACTGTGCAGCCGATTTAAGACCACCCCCCACTCCCACCCCAACACACACACACACACACAAACACACACACTCACACATGCACAGACACACTCTGCCTATTCTGGAGGCCTCACCTCCGGAGTGAGACCTTGGAACTGTCACCGTGCAATCCTCCCAAACTTGTTTCCCGCGGTAACGAGCTAAGATGGGAGCGATGGTGATCTAATGGAGCGTGATTGAATGAGAAATAATTGAATTAAGCTGGGGCAAATCCTCACAGGGGGAAGAAATGAATCAAGGCAAGGCGTCTCAGCTGTTGACTGACGATCAGACACAGTTTAGGGCTGTTTTTGTTCATTTCGCTCACATCTGACAGATGCACCTTGTATGAATTCCTCACAATAAGTGTGTGTTTGTGTGTGTGTGTGTATGTGTGTGTGTGTGTGTATGTGTGTGTGTGTTTTTTAAAAGCCAAACCAAGTCGGGTGGAAAATCCGCGGCATATTGTGGTGCCACTGCATTTTATCACTAGTTTTATGAGGCCTTTGAGCCATAGCAGTGGAACTCTGTGTGATCCTTTTACAAATCACTGCCTCTCTAATACATCCCTGCAGCCTGTCAGGTTAAAACTATGGGCATGTTCATGAAGATCAGCACCTTTGCAAATTGAGAGGTATATATCAAAGAGCTAGTGAAGCGGTAGTGGTTGACGGCCTTGTGCTTGTCTGTAGTGGTGCTGAAGCTATGCTGATGTAATCAACAGCCAGAGATTGCATAAATATTATTTGAAATGGCTAACAAGTGTGGGCATAGACATAATGCAGACTTCCTACCTTTGATGCCATGTCTATACAGTATGCAACATCTGTTCAGGCGATAATCAGTGTTGACAATGATTACATTGCAGTGGGCTGTCTATTTGCACACTGTCTGAAATGTTCTGTAGATGAGAGGATCAACTGGTATGTGGTCCCTTCCTTATAGCGTAATATTTTATAACTTTTACAAGCGCTCAGAGACCGCAGACTTCCGCCAAGACAATGTGGTCACAGATGGTGTTCTGGATCACCAATCGCCACCAAAATCAAATCAGTTCTTACTCGTCCCAATACACACGTTGTCTGAAAATTCCATGCAAATCCGTGCAGTACTTTTCAAGTTATGTTGTACACAGACAGACACACACACAGGCAGACAGAAAGACACACACGCGGCGGCGGCTTGGTGGAGGTAATATTTAGATTGTTCAAGGAACTTCTACACACTGCTACGACCTACCATAATTATATTAAGTTGCAAATGTCTTTGGCTATAGTCCATACTAACCACCACTACATCCCAGGGGTGTGTTTCCCAAAAGCATAGCTGCTAGCCTGTAAAAACTTAGTTAGTTGTCAATGGAAAATTGCATTGCAACCAACATAGTAGCTAACTTAGTTAGCAACTATGCTTTTGGGAAACACACCCCTGGGATGTAGTGGTGGCTAAACGGAAGTATTGTAAACAGTTTATCCAACCCTCAAATTTTGGAAATAGAGTTTATCCACCTCATAGTTTATGCACAAAATACCAGTGCCATTGCCGAATCCCACTGCATTATCATCCTAATTTGAAATGTAATACTACAGCAATAATCTTCCATTATCAAACTTCATGTCCTTTTGAACATCTGAATCTGCATATTGCATCCCACTTTGAAGTGATCACAAAATTCATAGTTTATTTAACCACTACGACACTGACACATACTGCATATGCACTCACTATACAGTATTCCTGGTTTCACTGACAATAGAATGACAGTATTATTAGCTTTTTTTCCCCTTTTGCGTAGGTGTTCTGTGCAGTGTAAAAACAGCAAAGGGAAACATGGTGTGCATGGCGACATTGTATGCAGAGACCCCCTCCACACACACACACTCACACACACACACACACACTCCACTCCATCTCCCCCTCTCTATATATAAACACACATAACCATCTTCACAAGATGGCACACCAACCTCCTCGTGTTCCCTTTCACCCTGGCCCTTGTGTCTGTCCCCTCTCAAAGAGGATTCTCCATGCTCTAATTAGGTACATGGTGTTAATCTGTGGAGCTCCTCTCCCTATGGTGTGGGCCTCTCACTTATGGGCTGCGCTCATCATTGTGTCCAGGCCAGGGCGGCTTTAGCCTCCCCGGGTCTACAGACAGAAGGGAGAGGACAGAGCATGTTCCCACATTGACTGTACCAAATCCAATCCCATGGTTTTTTCTTTGTTGTGATGACCTTAAGTGGGGGCTGTGCTCGACTTAAACGTGCTGGCCTCTCTGAAATGAAAAGAGCTGTGGTCATTTTTTTTTTCTTTCTCATCCTCATGGGTGGGCAAATATGGTGTCAGTCTGGTAGTCACTCATTCAGTCTGAGTTGGAAGAAGGTTAGCAAAGGGGGGGTATGAACCGAGAGAGAGAGAGAGAGAGAGAGAGAGAGAGAGAGAGAGAGAGAGAGAGAGAGAGAGAGAGAGAGAGAGAGAGTGTGTGTGTGTGTGTGTGTGTGTGGGGGGGGGTTATGATGATGGGACACCACTGTGTGAAAGGGAGCAAATAGGGCCCCTGCCTTTCAGTGGAGCCATTGAACCATGGACGCACACACACTGAACACACACACACACACACACACACACACACACACACACACACACACACACACACACACATCCTCTGCAGGAGATGAAACCACTGAGATACAAAAGCGCTAGCCTAAAAAAAAAAAAAATCTCTTCCCTCTGTCTTTCAGTCTCACTTAGATCAATAGGAGGCGAATGATAGCAGGGGGTAGACACTTGGTGCTCCAGTGTTGGTGACATCTGCTACCCATCACCAGGAGACTTGATTGATTGAAGACACAGTCAGCCTCCCAAAGAGAGCGCTAGTGAAAAGCGGAATAGATGGTTGGGGGGGTGGGGGGGCACAGAACAAAACCCCAAAAGAGCAGTGACGGTTTCCTACACTCCCTCACCACAATGTCTGATGGGATTGATGCAATATCTCACTTTTTTCACTTGGTGCTATTTGAGTTGGTTTGTTGTGCATTGTGTGATTCTGGAAAGCTGACAAAATGAGTCATCCTTTACCACTAACCCCATATAAAGATTCTTGCGGATAGGGCACCTCTTTCCATACTCCATACAAATACATCCTGTATTACGCGAATAGCAGATGCTCTTAAACAGCAACCCCTCCCTCCCACACACACACACACACACACACACACACACACACACACACACATACATAGTTTCACACATAAAGCCCTCCAAACATAACCCACCCACCAAAGTGTGAGAAAATGGGGTAAAGAGAGTGAAATCTTCATCTAATTACAGAGTTTAATAAAGCCAGTCCATTGGGATTGCTTATTTCCACCTCCTTTGGGCAGACAGTCTTGCTGCGTGACAGGCAGGCAGGCAGGCTCACTGGCTCACTCACATAAACACACCCATTCAGTGTTGTCACACTCATTACGTGGTGTCACCTTGCACACTCAGGATCAGGATGGCTACAGAATCTTGGAGAGTAGAGAAGTGGCGCATTCAGAGCAGTGGTAGAAAGAGTCTGACTGAAGGTCCATAAAGGCTTTCTTGAGACCAATTTTACGACAAACTAAATGGTGCTAAATGGAGAGTGGTTGCATCCCACACTTCCAGAGGATAAGCAGATGAAGGCATAATATAAACTAAACTGATATAGAGACGTGTTTAAAAGACAGGGTGGTATTTTTTTATCTATTTATTATGTCCTTTTGCTTTACATTAATCACCACTTTTGGTATTAGATCATCACTGTTGGTACTATAATGTTGTAGTCCTGAGAATCCACCTGAGAATAGGAGATAAGGTTCACTAAAGCAGACGTACCAAGGCCTTTGCTCTGTTGAATGGCCAGAAGCCTGATTTTGATTGGACAGATGAAATGAAGATGAATTCCAGAAGGCCAAGTAGCCTGATAGAAGAATACAATCTCTTAGCTGCACTCTATGTTTGTCAAGCAGTTAGCATTACTGATATAGCCAGCATAAACAGAGGCTCCTTCTGATTATTATTATTTATTTATTTATTTTCCATAGGAACGTTTGTTTCCTGGTGAAATGACCTTGGTGTTAAGGACAGTTCAGATCCTTCAAATTCTTAGGAAAGGTGCTTCCTTTCAAACCTCCTTCCCATGTATCAGCCAGGTAATCACTCTGGTGTGTCGGAAAAAATATTTTACAATGTATGCCTCATCCATTCACACACTGGTGGCAGAGGCTGCCATGCAAGGCGGCAACCTACTCACTGGGAGCAATCCTCTGAACAGCACCTCTAGCTGAAGCTCTCTGCACTGATGGGTATGGTTGGAACAGTATCGTTCATTGTGATATATAACTGCACATTGTCAAATGTGTATTAAAGTGTGTACAATCCAGTGGGGAGAGCCTCTTCATTCCATTGGGTGCAGGGTGCAAAACTGGATGCCATATGCAAACAAAGGGAGCTCATAAGGTGAGTTGGAGAAGACAGTTTCAAGGATCATCCTCAATGCAGGTTGGTCAAAGATTCTGGAGCTCTATGACAATCCTTTATCAGGTGCCAGTGTAACGGATTCCTGGGTAGCTGGGTAACTGGCGGCACTGTGTGTAAATCCTCACTCCTCTATCCTTCAAGAACGCTTCTAACTGTTGAGTTTGAAGCCTGGGCTTTTCAGCTCAGTGGTTGGAACGTTCGACTCTCATGCTGTGGGTTTGTTGTAGTTGACGGGGTGGAGGGTTTGAGACCTGAGTGTGGCGAAAAACGACCCCCTGGCTACACCAGCACCACCCATCATCTACACTAAAGTAACTCTATCCTATCTCTGCCTCGCTGTGTTGGAAATGACAGAAACTGGTTTGTCTCTGTTTTAGTTACAGCATTTCAGGGAACTGCTGAAGGTGATCAAAAGACAGAAAAAAAAACTGTTTACTGACAGGTGTTATAATCTGCCTGTGTAATGTTATGTGTGGCAGTGGGCTCAAAGCATCTGGGGAGCAGACCAGCTCAATGGAACAGGAGAGGCTGGTGGAGTGGAGTGTTTACATGGAGAATGGAGTAGGCCCTCCAATAGCTCAGCTATCGAGAGCAAAAACTGCTGTGAGATGAGTCGCTCCTGCGCTCTCTCCATACCAACATAAGGACAGGTAAGGACCTTTGGTGCTCTGACTGGGATAAGTTGGCTTCATCTCATAACTCAACATAATCTTCGGGTTTTGATCCAAAACAACAAGGGAATGAAATGCATGGCATGGGACTGAAATGCATGAAAGGCATATAAAGTAGCACTGCATCATTTTTTTTCTGCTGCTAATTGAGGGATAATTCTCACTAATATTTGGTACCATCTCCATGCAAATGGATTGGCAAGACATATATCTATATGAAGGGTGAATAAACGCAAGTGCTTTTCCCACCAGCCATGCATTACATGATCTTTACAGTTCAGGGCAGAGGGTAAGGAACTACCACAAAATATATGCATGCAGATGCATGTAAATTAGCAGCATACATGCATATGCATGTAAATTAGCATCTTCTCAGTGCCACAAAAAGGCACTAGATAATTTTTGAAAGTTCTATTTGGCTTGTAGGTAGCTAGTTCAATACTTGAACATCATAGAGTTGTTTTAAAAACAATACAAGCAGATAATTTCTACTGTAAGTAACAAAAATATTGTTGCTTCAGGATACCAGCTAAAGAGAAAAGCAAGGAGCAGGTTAAAAATAAATAAAAAAAAAACAGGAGAACAGTCAAGAAAGGTTCAAAATCCCAAACATAGATCCATGTAAGCTGAGTGGCTGAGTCCTGACATTTTCCTTGGCATTTACCATGGAAAAATCTGACTAGAATCTAACGGTGGGAGCACCAGCTGACATGCCACTTGATGTAGGCTATGCCAGATGTTGTGTCATGTCCTGCGGGGCTAACCATAATTCTCAGTATGGTACAGTATTGCTAATGGCATACGTGTTGATACACAATGCACGTTGAAGTGTGATCACTCTAAACACTGACTGTTTGCAAATCAACAGAGCAGTACAAGGCTATTGCATCTCTGGTGCTTTCATACAGTAGCCTTAGCCTGGTGAACGCCAAACTAAAATCACAAGTGATATTTAGTCTGGAGACCCACCTATTGCTTTTCTCATAACGGAAGCATGGTTTACGATGGTCCACAGTCATTTATTTGGTGTGCTTATTTCATTTCACTTTTGCAGAGTGAAATGAAATAAGCGCGCAAAGGAGCATGGGAATGTCATAGGCAATAGTTTTATAAATATTCACGTGTGTAATGTTTGTTGTGTGCGTACTGTTGTATAATAATGTATGCGGTGTAATTTCATATGGTGTGCGATTGCTGTGTAAACATTGCTGTGGACATTTGGGTTCTTACCTGTCACGGACGTTCTTTATTATATCCACCTGTGATAGAGGCCTACAGTAACCTTTCACTGAATTTACAAAGCTATGTATCGATATGAATACTTTACACCCACTATGAGGTCAAAAGGTCAATCCACAAATAATACCATTCTGAAGGGGAAGGCAGGAAATTGAATATTTAACCAGGTTGTGTGCAACTAATTACAGATGTAGATGTGTAATATATTTTGCATGCACTTTGAATATGTATATGCAAGAAATGAGCCTTTTCTTCTTCCAAAGTATTTTTTTCTTCTCAGAAACTTTAAATGGACTAAGTCTACATATTTTTTTTCTGTTTGTTGAAAAAAATATTCATACCATAATAATAACTTTGAGCCCTAAAGCGTTGTCTGATTGCTCTGCAGAGTAGTTATGCACTGTGCTTGTTTATCTGCTGCGAGGTCATTCTGCTTCCCAACTCATCTGGGTAAATCAAGTATCCTTTAACTCAAACCTCATGAATCTTGTGTTTCCATGAAAAGGTGAGATGGGACTATGAGATATATGCACATCTGCAAATCTATATGTCTATGTTTAGCTGTTAGCCCAACAATCAGACTTTCAATAACTTCTGTGATAAGTCAAGATATCCACATCCTCCACTGCCGCATCCAGATCCTCCACTGCCATCCATGTGCTGATTGGATCATCAGCAAAACTCCAAAACTGGGCTTAGTCGTCTAGTTAGACAACATAGATAGTTCATGTAATGGACTTTTGTGCACCTCATCATTTACATGTACTGTGATGACCTTTTTCCGTATCTGTACGTACAGGAGGCCTATGTGTGCATGTGTGCATGTTGATATATGGACAGCCACCAGAACCAAGAGCACCCGATCACTGTATATGTTCAATTTTTATCCATATTTATTACCTCCGCCAAGGAGGTTATGTTTTCACCGGCATGTGTGTGTTAGTCTGTCTGTCTGTGTACAACATAAGTAGAAAAGTGCAGCACGAGTTTGGATGAAATTTTCGGACCACGTCTGTATTGGGACAAGTAAGAACTGATTCAATTATGGTGGTGATTGGTGATACTAACTAAACTAACCTTCCAGCGGTCCCATACTTTGTCGATTCACACGAAACTTGGTACACGTCATCTTTGGACCATAACTGACAACGGTTATATGTTGTTTTGTTTGAAATTCATAGCGTTCGCCTTCTATGGCCAATGAAATTTGACAGCGTAGCCACCAAACAGGAAGTGACCTTATATCTCGCCCATGCTTTGACGTATCGCAACCAAAGTGGGAACAGTATATGGACTCCTTACCTGGTCCTGACCTTGCAAAAAAATCTCACACTCTCTAGCACCCCTAGTGATCAAACATTACATCTTGGAGACGCTTTGACGTAGTGCAACCGAATTTGGTTTATGGACCGAGGACCCGGTCCTGACCACATAGAAAACAATATGTTAAACGTTAAAATAGTTAGACAGTGTTGTGCATGTGGCTTTTGCTGCTTGAGGTCGTCGCTCTCCGAGTGCTGTCAGTCATTTATTTTTCCTTAAAAGGGAAACAAATGTTCACTGTAAGAGTAAATGGTGAAATGATGTCCAGGTGAGAGTTTCAAAAAGTTCAATTGTGTGTGTGTGTGTGTGTGTTTTCTCAGAAAGTTTATGGAGTTCAATGTGACAGTCACTACATCCACAGGAATTAATGGTAATCGTTTGAAAGCCACCACTGAAATTGGGATTTGGAGACTGAGGGTCTCCAACAGGTAGCTTGTGACAATAGTAGCTCCACTGGTGAAGAGTAGCTGACGAGAACAGCTCTGGCTACAATGGTGCTGTGACTCAGACTGGAGCGAGAATTTAGGGGGGTAAAGGATGCCGGCTAGGTGGTGGCAGTACATGTAAATCATCACAACTCTATCCTTCAAGAATGCTTCTAACCGCTGAGTTGGAAGCCTGGGCTTTTGGGGTTTGTTGTACAAAGTAGTAGACGGAGTGGCAAGTGTGTGCCCCTAGTGCAGTGAGAACAGCTCTGGCTACACATGCAAACAAAATGTAACCCATAATTTAGACATTGCAAGGTGCTGATTGCAACATTATAATCCTACTAGTGCTGTCAAGCGATTAAAATATTTAATCGCGATTAATCGCATTTTTGCCGTAGTTAACTCATAATTAATCGCGATTAATCGCAAATTTCTTTCTATTCTAAATGTCCCTCGATTTCTTTTTGTCCCATTTTTATTTATTTATTTTCATTTTAATGCTGTTATCAGCATTCATTGGTGGGGGTGAATACCAATTTAAAATAAAAGAAAACCCAGTTACAGCATCAGAAATTATTAACATGTTCAAGTACTGCCAGAGAGATGTTGATGTCTTTTATGTTAGTTATGCTAGTTCACAAGTTTACAAAAAATAAAAAATAAATCTGGATGGTGGCCCTTTAAATTATACTAACCTATATTTTAAAGAGGCTGAATGAAAATATGGCATTATGGTCTACATGAGTAAACCTACATTGCATGAGCATACCTTTAAAATGCATTTTGCCATATTGGCAATTGCCCTGCAAGAAGCTCTCATTTTAGTGACAAGGTCATAAGTTCAGAATCAGGTAGGCTATATGCGTCTCGTTTGCACAAATTCTCTCTCTCAGTTGTGCTCCAACCTGTTTCACCTCTCTCACTCGCGCTGCAATTTTGAAACTGATATTAGCCTATTTGCGGGGTATTCAGTTCAAGAGAAGGGATTTCTAAGTGACAACATTAATCCTCTAGCTAGTTAACAACCTAAATATGCGAACATGCGGGTGAGCGTCAACGATTGTGTCGGTAAAATATTTGTTTTCACTGACATCAAATGACGCTCACAAACATTCTCTCTCTCAGTTGCGCTCCGACCTGTTTCACCTCTCTCACTCGCGCTGCAATTTTGAAACTGATATTAGCCTATTTGCGGGGTATTCAGTTCAAGAGAAGGGATTTCTAAGTGACAAAATTAATCCTCTAGCTAGTTAACAACCTAAGTATGCGAACATGCGAGTGAGCGTCAAAGATTGTTGTGTAGTACTTTGTACAATAAATGAGCAGGAGACCCAAACCTTGATATTCACTGTTTTACTCAGATGGCTACTGAACCTGCGCATGCGCGCACCATACATTCAAACCATATCACTACATCTCCCCCTTTAAACTTACATTATCCAATTCTTTGGAGAAAACTTAAATCATATACTGTCAAGCTTAATACTGATTTCACCTAAGCAAGGTAGGGGGCAGAGTTGTTACAATAACATCTTCCTAAACATATAGACAGGAAAACTGTTGAAACTAAACTCTCTCAGTTACACATTCCACATCTCATTCTCCCTTTTTTTTTTTTTTTTTTTTTTACATTATTGTTCAAACACATAACAACCTAACTAAGAGGCAGGGTAGACTACCTGATCCTCTCTGTTGTGGCATGGAGGTTATTCTGCTCCTTGTATACTCACAACACTAAACTACAAGTTCAGTCTTTTTACAGGCTTGATTTCTCTGCCCGCTCTGGTGTGTAGTCCAGGATCTGGATGACTACCATCCGGTGAAGGCACCACTCTCAAATGAGACCGGTTTCTTCTGAGACTGCCAGTCGAAGTTTCAACCACATACGATCTGGGTGTGTCTGCCGATCCCGAGACTACTCCTGTGTGTGGTATATTCTTTATCCAGACTCTCTGACCTGGTTGGAGTGGAGTTGTCTCCTTTGCTCTGTGTCGTGTGTTGTATCCCTCTGCCTGTTTTCTTTTAAGCTCCTGATCTTTAAATTCAAAAGCCCTCAAGTCTGGCCATGCGGGTTTGAGGGTACTTGGACACACTGGAAGGGGTGTTTGGATGTTGCGCCCCATCAAGAGCTGTGCAGGAGAAACTCCATGAGCGAGAGGAGTTGCTCTGTATGCCATCAAAGCTTTATGAGGGTCCTCATTCTTCTGTAACAGGGACTTCACAGTTCTCACAGCGCGTTCTGATTCCCCATTACTTTGTGGATATCTGGGGCTACTGGTAACATGATGGAAATTGTAGTCTTTAGCAAATTCTGCGAACTCTGCTGCTGCAAACTGTGGTCCGTTGTCTGTAATGAGTTTGTCTGGTACACCATGTCGGCTGAAGATGGCTTTCATTTTAACAATCACAGAAGATGTTAAAGTGCTTGTCAGGTTAGCAACCTCAATGTATCGGGAGTAGTAGTCAATAACTACTAGGTACTGACCTTTTTTCCATTCAAACAGGTCCGCAGCTAGTTGTTGCCATGGACGTGAAGGCAAGGGTGTGGTCAGCAGAGGTTCTGGTGAATTGTGCCTCTCCTTAGCACAAATTTCACACCGACGTACCTTCTCCTTTAACTGACATGTCAGTCCTGGCCACCACACCGCGTCATGAGCCCTGGCCATGCACTTTACCATTCCCTGGTGCCCCTGATGAAGCTTGTCCAGAACATCCTGTTGCATGCTTGCTGGGATCACTATTCTCTTCCCCTTCATCAGGAGGCCATCCACCATCAGCAGGTCATTCCTGTGTTGCCAGTAGGACGTGAGCTGTGGGGCAGAACTCTGTCTGTTCCAACCTGTGCGGATCAAAGAAGACAGCTGCACACACACCGGATCTGCTTCCTGTGCACGCCTAATCTGCAACAACTTCTCTGGTGAAGCAGGGAGCTGCTGAATGATTTCGTGAATTTGGGCTCTCACGTCACTCTGAAGCGCGAGATCTTCCACAGTCGCTGCCCCTTGAAGAGGAGCTCTTGAAAGAGCATCTGCTGCTATAAGATTTTTCCCTGGGACATGCACAATTGTGTATGTGAACCGCAGGAGTCGCAATCTGAAGCGCAGTACACGAGGGGGACGTCGTCAAGCGCTCTGGAGCTGAGGAGACTTATCAATGGTTTGTGGTCTGTCCGGATAACAAAGTGCAGGCCCAAGAGGTAAGTCTGGAATCTTTCACAAGCCCACGTGATGGCAAGGGCCTCCTTTTCAATTTGGGCGTATCTGCGCTCTGTTTCCGTCATACTCCTAGAAATAAAGGCCACTGGCCTCCACTCTCCTGAAGCTTGAAGTTGTGACAAAACACCCCCCAATCCATAGGAGGATGCATCTGCTGACACCCTGGTAGGTCTGTCAGAACAGTACGGGGCAAGTACAGCTGATGAACTGAGCTCTTCTTTTACATTCTCAAAGGCTCTCTGCTGTGCCGCGCCCCATGTCCACACATTTTCAGCTTTCAGGAGGTCTCTAATGGGTCCTGTGAGCTCTGCTATGTTTGGTGAGAACTTCCCCACATAGTTAACCATGCCCATGAACCGTTTCACCTCTGTCACATCATTGGGTGGTGGCATTCCTCTGATTGCCCTGATCTTGTCGGGGTCCGGCCGTATGCCCTCTTCACTGACAATATGACCGAGGAACTTGACCTCAGGCACTGCAAACTTGCATTTGTCGTTCAGGGTTAGGCCTCGCTGCTGCAGTCTTTGTAGCACTTGATGCAGTCTTTCATCATGTTCCTTTTGTGTCACGCCAAACACCAGAATGTCATCTGCATGACAGACAGTTCCTTCAAGGCCATTCAGCATCTGTGTCAATCGTTTCTGAAAGTGCTCTGGTGCCGACGATATTCCAAAAGGGAGGCGATTGAAACAATAGCGACCAAACGGCGTAATGAAGGTAGTGAGTGGGGCTGAGTCTTTATGCAGCGGAACTTGCCAAAAACCTGCAGTGGCATCTAGCTTTGAAAAAATTCTAGCTCCAGCTAGTTTAGCGAGCGTCTCATCGACCGCTGGGAGGATGTGTCTTTCCCTGCAAACATTCTCATTTAAGCGTGTGAGGTCGACACATATCCGTATCTTGCCGTTCGGTTTTGGTACTACGACCATGCCAGAGCACCACTCCGTGGCTTCTTCTATGGGTGAGATGACCCCCATCTCTTCCATCCGCTTTAACTCCTCTTGTACTTTCCCTATTAAAGGCAAGGGCAGGCGGCGTGGAACAGCAAGGGCAAAAGGAGTAGCATTTTCTTTAAGCTTAATTTTATATTCTCCCTCTAGCTTTCCCAAACCATTAAAGACTCTGGGATATTGCTTCACATAAGTAGTCTCAGATGCCGCAATGGTTTGCACTGGACTGAGCAAACCGAGGTCTTGTATTGCCGGTAACCCCAGCAGTGGTGTAGCTAAGCCTGGCACTACATAGACCTGCTGCTTCACAGCAAATCCATTGTGGCTAATGGTAGCAGTAAAGTATCCCTCAACTTCAATTGGAACATTACTTGGCCCACACAGTCTTTTATTTGGCGGTGAGAGTTTCCCATGTAGCTTTTCTGAATACATGTGTTTTGGAATAGCCGTTACCGCAGCTCCAGTGTCCAGCTTGAATAAGATCTGATGGCCATTTACTGCTACTGACTTCTGCCATACTGGACTGGATGTTGTTGAATTTACAGTACCCAGAAACAATGTCTCCACACTTTCAGTCATTGGACTTTGCTCAATTTCCTCTACTCTCATTTTAGTTTTACACAGAGCAGCAAAATGCCCTTTTTTCTGACACTTCTTGCAGTCTGCATTGCGTGCAGGACAGTCTTTCAATGACTTTCCGTGTGCTTTCCCACACCTGCCGCATTTTCCATTTGCATTCATTTGCACTGGCCTGTTGCCATTAGGAGGAAATTTCTGCCTGGGTTTGAATTTAACTGCATCCATATTAGCCTCTGCGCCATCCGTGCCACTCTGCCTCATTATTGGCTGTTGCTTTTTAATCTCTTCACTCTGACGAATTTTCGTCATGGCTTTGATAAGAGTTAACTCTGAGTCTAACTGTAGCTTCTCGGAAAGCGTGTGGTCCCTAATGCCCACGACTAGGCGGTCTCTGATCATCTCCTCTTTGAGAGTTCTATACTGACAATTCTCAGCTAGCTTGTGGACAGCAGTAATAAATGCTTCAGCGGTCTCACCAGGCTCCTGGCAGCGTTTGTTGAATTTAGCTCTTTCATATATCACGTTATGTTTGCAGACAAAATGCTTCTCATACGCATCTCTTACTTTGTTGTAGCTTTTCCTGTCCTCGTCTGACAATGCTAGCGTAGTCAACACATCGTCTGCTGTGTCTCCCATCGTATAGATGAGCGAGTTCACTTGATACTCTTGACTCTGTTCGCTAAGTCCTGCAGCTATGCGGAATCTTTCAAAACGTCGGATCCAATTTGGCCAACTAGCAAAGTCACTAAAGTTAAATGCCTCGGGCGGATTTATAGAAAACAGGGAATCCATTTCCTTTTATTTTCAGTTGTTACCTTCTGACTGTTCTCTCGATTCTCACTCACGTTGCTGTAACGTTCCGTTGAGCTTCCCGTGGCTAGTTCACTTCGCGAACTCAAAAAAGTGTCTTTTTTTTCAGCGTTGCCTCTTAATACCGACTAGATAGCTCCACTTATATGCCTTTGCATTGCTGCATCCATCGGAGACGGGTAGCGACTACTTCTGACACCATGTGTAGTACTTTGTACAATAAATGAGCAGGAGACCCAAACCTTGATATTCACTGTTTTACTCAGATGGCTACTGAACCTGCGCATGCGCGCACCATACATTCAAACCATATCACTACAATTGTGTCGGTAAAATATTTGTTTTCACTGACATCAAATGACGACTCACAAACATTCTCTCTCTCAGTTGCGCTCCGACCTGTTTCACCTCTCTCACTCGCGCTGCAATTTTGATTCTGATATTAGCCTATTTGCGGGGTATTCAGTTCAAGAGAAGGGATTTCTAAGTGACAACATCAATCCTCTAGCTAATTAACAACCTAAATATGCGAACATGCTAGCGAACGTCAACGATTGTGTCGGTAAAATATTTGTTTTCACTGACATCGGAGCAGCAGAGCAGAGTGCAGACACCCGTGCCGTGTGTGCAGTGCGTGTGTAGGCTGGACATGAGTAGCCTATAGGTCCTAGGCTAAGCAGTAGGCCTACTTCAAGCCTAATACAAACACAGGACATAGGCTACTGAAACGTCAGGAGGTGTTGGAATGTCGGATATATATTTTTTTCACATTCCATTGATAATGGCGGGTCAAATGCGTTAATCGCGCGTTAAAAAAAATGACGGCGTTAAAATGGGTTTGCGTTAACGCCGTTATTGACGCGTTAAACTGACAGCACT
>JAODXP020000034.1:11567187-11628534 GCA_027497455.2 Sardinella longiceps | reverse complement strand
ACCATGACCAAAGTTTATTTTACCACTCACAGCGATCCAGGGTCGAGGTTTATTTTACCGCTCACAGTGATCCAGGACCATTCTTCATTTTACTGCTCAAAGTGATCCAGGACCATTGTTCATTTTACCGCTCACAGCGATCCAGGACCACTGCTTATTTTATCTATCCGATATCATGCTTTTTATTCTTTATCATGTTTTTATTTTGATGCAATGGATTTATGAATTTGCAATTACTATGGATTAAATGGAACCCTTCTCCTGGTCTTTCTTTGACAAAGAATTAAATGTACTGAATTGTCTATCAAAGCTTTGCAGTTTACTGATTAGAAAACTATTAAAATAAACCTCGATCCTGGATCGCTGTGAGTGGTAAAATGAACAATGGTCCTGGATCACTGTGAGAGCAGTAAAATGAATAGGCCTAATGAATAATGATCCAGGATCACTGTGAACAGTAGCCTACATAAACTGGTCCTGGATCGCTGTGAGCAGTAAAATAAACTTCGGTCCTGGATCACTGAGCGGTAAAATAAACTTTGATCCTGGATCGCTATGAGTGGTAAAATGAATAATGGTCCTGGATCGCTGTGAGAGCGGTAAAATGAATAATTAATAATGGTCCTGGATCACTTTGAGTGGTAAAATAAACTGGTCCTGGATCACTATTGGTGAGCGGAAAATGAACAATGGTCCAGGATCGCTGGGAGCGGAAAAACAAACAATGGTCCTGGATCACTTTGAGCAGTAAAATGAACAATGGTCCTGGATCACTAGTAGGTGTGTATTTCCCCTAAACCATAGTTGCTAACATGTTAGCTACTATGTTAGCTAGTTGTTAACTATGTTAGCTGTCATAGTTGCTAAATATGTTAGCCCATTTGAACTACTCAAGATGCTAACTGGCTAACAAGTAGGCCTATGCTTTCAAAAAACACACCCCTGAGCTTTTAGCAATCCACTAAAAAAAGTACTCACCAATATTTTATCTTATTTTATTTTATTTTTTATTTTTAACCAACCACAATTTTTTATGTCATACTGTAGCTAGTGGTTAGCATCAAATGTTATTTTTTATTTTTAACCCACCACAATTTTTAATGTTATACTGTAGCTAGTGGATAGTATCTAAAGTGGTTTGAAATAGAAAAAGTAAGTATCTAAATCATTGGTTTGAAATGGAATTTTTTTATTAATCTTTCCTCTGCTTTGAGAAAACTGTGGAGCTCTGTCAGAAGTCCTGTAGTTCTAGGCTCAAAATGGTCAGTTGTAAAAAGAGATGGAAATTTGAATATTTTTCATGTCGCAGGGCAATGACATCATCAATCACAAATGATCCCTGATTGGTCACCTGTAACATTGATCCTGGACCAACAACTTTGATGTTGATCCTGGATCAGTAATTACTTGGTGATATCAGATCAACCTATCATATAGAGTCCCTGGCTTTGACATGATATGATTTAATAAAGACTGCCTCTAAGGCAAGAGCCATGATATTTCCCCAGCTCATGCGGGGTGTCAAAAGGGCGACAGGTTTTTATGAACCTTTATGATCTCACATGGGGACGACATGCTGTGGGTATTGTTTTGTGTGACCTTGGGCACCTCATATCACATTGTCAATTCATTTCATTCTCACATTAAGCATCACTTTTGTGTGTGCATGTGTGTGTGTGTGTGTGTGTGTGTGTGTGTGTGTGTGTGTGTGTGTGTGTGTGTGTGTGTGTGTGTGTGTGAGTATGTGTGTGGTTATACCAAGTCATCATACTGCCTATAATTTCTTTGAGCTCACACTATTAGCCCTTTTTACAAGAGCCAGAGACAGACTGCTTGGTGATAGGCGCTTTTACAATATGACTAGATTACTGTGCACTGCCTGTGCTGGCATTCTTGCTGCTGGCCCTCATTGGTTTCGATTATAAAGGGCACGCTTTGATGTCCAGCGTAACCATGCTTAATCTTGACACCATTCAACATTTCACAGACACTCTCATCCAATCTCATGTTAAAGAAAAATTTTCCTGATAATTTTTGTTAACATAGATGATAAACCTAGCCCCTGCTTTGCCGGGCCGGTCCATTGACCTGGACAGGTGGTTGTAATTGTTTTGGCAGCAGGTGAAGGGTGGCGGGTTGCTGCAGTGAGGTGGACAGCACAGTGAGGCGGAGCGTCTCTGTTCGGGAAGGTCACAGAGAAAGCCCTCATTAATGGGTGCTTTATTAGCCGCTGGGACGCTGGCATACCCTCCAGAGCTCAGGCAGAATCCAATTTGCATGATGCTATCACCTGACGGGGGGTGGGGAGGGGGTGCGTTTTTTTCACCTCCTCTTAAACCCTTTGGTATTGTAAGAAGCTTGCCTCCAAGATATAGTCAACCCTTGAATTGTGGCCTCTTCTGGAGAGGTTATGCCTATACTTTGATGTCATTACTTTGTGGCCCTCTTGACCTCATCCATGGCTTGTCATAGAGAGCAGTCCGGGTCATGCCCCGGCGATGGGTTAGTTAGTTAGTTAGTTAGTTAGTTAGTTAGTAGTTAGTTAGTTAGTTAGTTAGTTAGTTAGTTACAGTAAATGATTGTTTCTTTAGTAGCAAGGGTTGCTGTAAGGACAATGACCTTACAAGATTTGAACTGTGTCTGGCTTAAGCAAAGAAATCAGTGAAGTTGAGGAACAATAAGAAACTGCATTTTAGTTGTTTTCAGTGTGTTGTTCCCTGTTTAGTTAGGTCTACCGTTAACCTCTCTTAAAATAGGACTAGCTTGATTAACTCTAGACTCTGGGTTGATTAACTGGACTTTAGCATTAATTATTAAGATAGTCATGAATGTTTCAGCAAAGAAATATTGTCACATATAAGTGGGAAAATGCTTAATAAGCAATAGCTCCAAACGTTGTCATATGTTTCATCAGCTGTGTTCAGGCATATGTCAATCCAAGGTGTTAATGTGCTATATGTTTCTAACTGACCTCCAATTACCTTAATTTGATCTGTCTTTAAAAATGATCTACGCATTGAGGTGCAGTTGAAACAACCTGCATAAGAACCTGCTATCTCCCACAGCAGTAAGCTTCTCAAATACCTGCACAGAATTCTAGCCACGCTCCTCAGTCGTTCTAAGGTAATTTCTCATTTGAGACTCTGGCTTGTCTCATTTTGCGAAACTGTGCAGCCGATTTAAGACCACCCCCCACTCCCACCCCAACACACACACACACACACACACACACACACACACACACACACACACACTCACACATGCACAGACACACTCTGCCTATTCTGGAGGCCTCACCTCCGGAGTGAGACCTTGGAACTGTCACCGTGCAATCCTCCCAAACTTGTTTCCCGCGGTAACGAGCTAAGATGGGAGCGATGGTGATCTAATGGAGCGTGATTGAATGAGAAATAATTGAATTAAGCTGGGGCAAATCCTCACAGGGGGAAGAAATGAATCAAGGCAAGGCGTCTCAGCTGTTGACTGACGATCAGACACAGTTTAGGGCTGTTTTTGTTCATTTCGCTCACATCTGACAGATGCACCTTGTATGAATTCCTCACAATAAGTGTGTGTTTGTGTGTGTGTGTGTATGTGTGTGTGTGTGTGTATGTGTGTGTGTGTTTTTTAAAAGCCAAACCAAGTCGGGTGGAAAATCCGCGGCATATTGTGGTGCCACTGCATTTTATCACTAGTTTTATGAGGCCTTTGAGCCATAGCAGTGGAACTCTGTGTGATCCTTTTACAAATCACTGCCTCTCTAATACATCCCTGCAGCCTGTCAGGTTAAAACTATGGGCATGTTCATGAAGATCAGCACCTTTGCAAATTGAGAGGTATATATCAAAGAGCTAGTGAAGCGGTAGTGGTTGACGGCCTTGTGCTTGTCTGTAGTGGTGCTGAAGCTATGCTGATGTAATCAACAGCCAGAGATTGCATAAATATTATTTGAAATGGCTAACAAGTGTGGGCATAGACATAATGCAGACTTCCTACCTTTGATGCCATGTCTATACAGTATGCAACATCTGTTCAGGCAATAATCAGTGTTGACAATGATTACATTGCAGTGGGCTGTCTATTTGCACACTGTCTGAAATGTTCTGTAGATGAGAGGATCAACTGGTATGTGGTCCTTCCTTGTAGCGTAATATTTTATAACTAGAAAAGCGCTTAGAGAGCGCAGACTTCCACCAAGACAATGTGGTCACAGATGGTGTTCTGGATCACCGATCGCCACCAAAATCAAATCAGTTCTTACTCGTCCCAATACACACGTTGTCTGAAAATTCCATGCAAATCCGTGCAGTACTTTTCAAGTTATGTTGTACACAGACAGACACACACACAGGCAGACAGAAAGACACACACGCGGCGGCGGCTTGGCGGGGGTAATATTTAGATTGTTCAAGGAACCTACTGCTACGACTTACCATAACTATATTAAGTTCCAAATGTCTTTGGCTATAGTCCATACTAACCACCACTACATCCTTGTGTTTCCCAAAAGCATAGCTTAGTTGTTAGTTAGTTGTCAATGGAAAATTGCATTGCAACCAACATAGTGCTTTTGGGAAACACACCCCTGGGATGTAGTGGTGGCTAAACGGAAGTATTTACCAACCCTCAAATTTTGGAAATAGAGTTTATCCACCTCATAGTTTATGCACAAAATACCAGTGCCATTGCCGAATCACTGCATTATCATCCTAATTTGAAATGTAATACTACAGCAATAATCTTCCATTATCAAACTTCATGTCCTTTTGAACATCTGAATCTGCATATTGCATCCCACTTTGAAGTGATCACAAAATTCATAGTTTATTTAACCACTACGACACTGACACATACTGCATATGCACTCACTATACAGTATTCCTGGTTTCACTGACAATAGAATGACAGTATTATTAGCTTTTTTTCCCCTTTTGCGTAGGTGTTCTGTGCAGTGTAAAAACAGCAAAGGGAAACATGGTGTGCATGGCGACATTGTATGCAGAGACCCCCTCCACACACACACACACACACACACACACACACACACACACACACACACACACACTCCATCTCCCCCTCTCTATATATAAACACACATAACCATCTTCACAAGATGGCACACCAACCTCCTCGTGTTCCCTTTCACCCTGGCCCTTGTGTCTGTCCCCTCTCAAAGAGGATTCTCCATGCTCTAATTAGGTACATGGTGTTAATCTGTGGAGCTCCTCTCCCTATGGTGTGGGCCTCTCACTTATGGGCTGCGCTCATCATTGTGTCCAGGCCAGGGCGGCTTTAGCCTCCCCGGGTCTACAGACAGAAGGGAGAGTACAGAGCATGTTCCCACATTGACTGTACCAAATCCAATCCCATGGTTTTTTCTTTGTTGTGATGACCTTAAGTGGGGGCTGTGCTCGACTTAAACGTGCTGGCCTCTCTGAAATGAAAAGAGCTGTGGTCATTTTTTTTTCTTTCTCATCCTCATGGGTGGGCAAATATGGTGTCAGTCTGGTAGTCACTCATTCAGTCTGAGTTGGAAGAAGGTTAGCAAAGGGGGGGTATGAACCGAGAGAGAAAGAGAGAGAGAGAGAGAGAGAGAGAGAGAGAGAGAGAGAGAGAGAGAGAGAGAGAGAGAGAGAGAGAGTGTGTGTGTGTGTGTGTGTGTGGGGGGGGGGTTATGATGATGGGACACCACTGTGTGAAAGGGAGCAAATAGGGCCCCTGCCTTTCAGTGGAGCCATTGAACCATGGACGCACACACACTGAACACACACACACACACACACACACACACACACACACACACACAAACACACATCCTCTGCAGGAGATGAAACCACTGAGATACAAAAGCGCTAGCCTAAAAAAAAAAAAAAAAAAAAAACAACATCTCTTCCCTCTGTCTTTCAGTCTCACTTAGATCAATAGGAGGCGAATGATAGCAGGGGGTAGACACTTGGTGCTCCAGTGTTGGTGACATCTGCTACCCATCACCAGGAGACTTGATTGATTGAAGACACAGTCAGCCTCCCAAAGAGAGCGCTAGTGAAAAGCGGAATAGATGGTTGGGGGGGGGGGGGCACAGAACAAAACCCCAAAAGAGCAGTGACGGTTTCCTACACTCCCTCACCACAATGTCTGATGGGATTGATGCAATATCTCACTTTTTTCACTTGGTGCTATTTGAGTTGGTTTGTTGTGCATTGTGTGATTCTGGAAAGCTGACAAAATGAGTCATCCTTTACCACTAACCCCATATAAAGATTCTTGCGGATAGGGCACCTCTTTCCATACTCCATACAAATACATCCTGTATTACGCGAATAGCAGATGCTCTTAAACAGCAACCCCTCCCTCCCACACACACACACACACACACACACACACACACACACACACACATACATAGTTTCACACATAAAGCCCTCCAAACATAACCCACCCACCAAAGTGTGAGAAAATGGGGTAAAGAGAGTGAAATCTTCATCTAATTACAGAGTTTAATAAAGCCAGTCCATTGGGATTGCTTATTTCCACCTCCTTTGGGCAGACAGTCTTGCTGCGTGACAGGCAGGCAGGCAGGCTCACTGGCTCACTCACATAAACACACCCATTCAGTGTTGTCACACTCATTACGTGGTGTCACCTTGCACACTCAGGATCAGGATGGCTACAGAATCTTGGAGAGTAGAGAAGTGGCGCATTCAGAGCAAGAGTCTGACTGAAGGTCCATAAAGGCTTTCTTGAGACCAATTTTACAACAAACTAAATGGTGCTAAATGGAGAGTGGTTGCATCCCACACTTCCAGAGGATAAGCAGATGAAGGCATAATATAAACTAAACTGATATAGAGACGTGTTTAAAAGACAGGGTGGTATTTTTTTTATCTATTTATTATGTCCTTTTGCTTTACATTAATCACCACTTTTGGTATTAGATCATCACTGTTGGTACTATAATGTTGTAGTCCTGAGAATCCACCTGAGAATAGGAGATAAGGTTCACTAAAGCAGACGTACCAAGGCCTTTGCTCTGTTGAATGGCCAGAAGCCTGATTTTGATTGGACAGATGAAATGAAGATGAATTCCAGAAGGCCAAGTAGCCTGATAGAAGAATACAATCTCTTAGCTGCACTCTATGTTTGTCAAGCAGTTAGCATTACTGATATAGCCAGCATAAACAGAGGCTCCTTCTGATTATTATTATTTATTTATTTATTTTCCATAGGAACGTTTGTTTCCTGGTGAAATGACCTTGGTGTTAAGGACAGTTCAGATCCTTCAAATTCTTAGGAAAGGTGCTTCCTTTCAAACCTCCTTCCCATGTATCAGCCAGGTAATCACTCTGGTGTGTCGGAAAAAATATTTTACAATGTATGCCTCACCCATTCACACACTGGTTGCGGAGGCTGCCATGCAAGGCGGCAACCTACTCACTGGCAGCAATCTTCTGAACAGCACCTCTAGCTGAGGCTCTCTGCACTGATGGGTATGGTTGGAACAGTATCGTTCATTGTGATATATAACTGCACATTGTCAAATGTGTTTTAAAGTGTGTACAATCCAGTGGGGAGAGCCTCTTCATTCCATTGGGTGCAGGGTGCAAAACTGGATGCCATATGCAAACAAAGGGAGCTCATAAGGTGAGTTGGAGAAGACAGTTTCAAGGATCATCCTCAATGCAGGTTGGTCAAAGATTCTTTATCACCTTTATCAGGTGCCAGTGTAACGGATTCCTGGGTAGCTGGGTAACTGGCGGCACTATGTGTAAATCCTCACTCCTCTATCCTTCAAGAACGCTTCTAACTGTTGAGTTTGAAGCCTGGGCTTTTCAGCTCAGTGGTTGGAACGTTCGACTCTCATGCTGTGGGTTTGTTGTAGTTGACGGGGTGGAGGGTTTGAGACCTGAGTGTGGCGAAAAACGACCCCCTGGCTACACCAGCACCACCCATCATCTACACTAAAGTAACTCTATCCTATCTCTGCCTCGCTGTGTTGGAAATGACAGAAACTGGTTTGTCTCTGTTTTAGTTACAGCATTTCAGGGAACTGCTGAAGGTGATCAAAAGACAGAAAAAAAAACTGTTTACTGACAGGTGTTATAATCTGCCTGTGTAATGTTATGTGTGGCAGTGGGCTCAAAGCATCTGGGGAGCAGACCAGCTCAATGGAACAGGAGAGGCTGGTGGAGTGGAGTGTTTACATGGAGAATGGAGTAGGCCCTCCAATAGCTCAGCTATCGAGACCAAAACTGCTGTGAGATGAGTCGCTCCTGCTCTCTCTCCACACCAACATAAGGACAGGTAAGGACCTTTGGTGCTCTGACTGGGATAAGTTGGCTTTATCTCATAACTCAACTTTATCTTCGGGTTTTGATCCAAAACGACAAGGGAATGAAATGCATGGCATGGAACTGAAATGCATGAAAGGCATTTAAAGTAGCACTGCATCATTTTTTTCTGCTAATTGAAGGATAATTTTGATTAATATTTGTTACCATCTCCATGCAAATGGATTGGCAAGACATATATCTATATGAAGGGTGAATAAACGCAAGTGCTTTTCCCACCAGCCATGCATTACATGATCTTTACAGTTCAGGGCAGAGGGTAAGGAACTACCACAAAATATATGCATGCAGATGCATGTAAATTAGCAGCATACATGCATATGCATGTAAATTAGCATCTTCTCAGTGCCACACAAGGGCACTAGATAATGTTTGAAAGTTCTGTTTGGCTTGTAGGTAGAGTTGTTTTAAAAACAATACAAGCAGATCATTTCTACTGTAAGTCACAAAAGTATGGTTGCTTCAAGAGACCAGCTAAAGAGAGAAAAGCAAGGAGCAGGTTAAAAATAAATAAATAAAAAAAACAGCAGAACACAGTCAAGAAAGGTTCAAAATCCCAAACATAGATCCATGTAAGCTGAGTGGCTGAGTCCTGACATTTTCCTTGGCATTTACCATGGAAAAATCTGACTAGAATCTAACGGTGGGAGCACCAGCTGACATGCCACTTGATGTAGGCTATGCCAGATGTTGTGTCATGTCCTGCGGGGCTAACCATAATTCTCAGTATGGTACAGTATTGCTAATGGCATACGTGTTGATACACAATGCACGTTGAAGTGTGATCACTCTAAACACTGACTGTTTGCAAATCAACAGAGCAGAACAAGGCTATTGCATCTCTGGTGCTTTCATACAGTAGCCTTAGCCTGGTGAACGCCAAACTAAAATCACAAGTGATATTTAGTCTGGAGACCCACCTATTGCTTTTCTCATAACGGAAGCATCGTTTACGATGGTCCACAGTCATTTATTTGGTGTGCTTATTTCATTTCACTTTTGCAGAGTGAAATGAAATAAGCGCGCAAAGGAGCATGGGAATGTCATAGGCAATAGTTTTATAAATATTCACGTGTGTAATGTTTGTTGTGTGCGTACTGTTGTATAATAATGTATGCGGTGTAATTTCATATGGTGTGCGATTGCTGTGTAAACATTGCTGTGGACATTTGGGTTCTTACCTGTCACGGACGTTCTTTATTATATCCACCTGTGATAGAGGCCTACAGTAACCTTTCACTGAATTTACAAAGCTATGTATCGATATGAATACTTTACACCCACTATGAGGTCAAAAGGTCAATCCACAAATAATAGGCCTACCATTCTGAAGGGGAAGGCAGGAAATTGAATATTTAACCAGGTTGTGTGCAACTAATTACAGATGTAGATGTGTAATATATTTTGCATGCACTTTGAATATGTATATGCAAGAAATGAGCCTTTTCTTCTTCCAAAGTATTTTTTTCTTCTCAGAAACTTTAAATGGACTAAAGTCCATTGTTGAAAAAAATATTCATACCATAATAATAACTTTGAGCCCTAAAGCGTTGTCTGATTGCTCTGCAGAGTAGTTATGCACTGTGCTTGTTTATCTGCTGCGAGGTCATTCTGCTTCCCAACTCATCTGGGTAAATCAAGTATCCTTTAACTCAAACCTCATGAATCTTGTGTTTCCATGAAAAGGTGAGATGGGACTATGAGATATATGCACATCTGCAAATCTATATGTCTATGTTTAGCTGTTAGCCCAACAATCAGACTTTCAATAACTTCTGTGATAAGTCAAGATATCCACATCCTCCACTGCCGCATCCAGATCCTCCACTGCCATCCATGTGCTGATTGGATCATCAGCAAAACTCCAAAACTGGGCTTAGTCGTCTAGTTAGACAACATAGATAGTTCATGTAATGGACTTTTGTGCACCTCATCATTTACATGTACTGTGATGACCTTTTTCCGTATCTGTACGTACAGGAGGCCTATGTGTGCATGTGTGCATGTTGATATATGGACAGCCACCAGAACCAAGAGCACCCGATCACTGTATATGTTCAATTTTTATCCATATTTATTACCTCCGCCAAGGAGGTTATGTTTTCACCGGCATGTGTGTGTTAGTCTGTCTGTCTGTGTACAACATAAGTAGAAAAGTGCAGCACGAGTTTGGATGAAATTTTCGGACCACGTCTGTATTGGGACAAGTAAGAACTGATTCAATTATGGTGGTGATTGGTGATACTAACTAAACTAACCTTCCAGCGGTCCCATACTTTCACACAAAACTTGGTACACGTCATCTTTGGACCATAACTGACAACGGTTATATGTTGTTTTGTTTGAAATTCATAGCGTTCGCCTTCTATGGCCAATGAAATTTGACAGCGTAGCCACCAAACAGGAAGTGACCTTATATCTCTCCCATGCTTTGACGTATCGCTACCAAAGTGGGAACAGTATATTACCTCCTTACCTGGTCCTGACCTTGCAAAAAAATATCACACTCTCTAGCACCCCTAGTGGTCAAACATCATATCTTGGAGACGCTTTGACGTAGTGCAACCAAATTTGGTTTATGGACTGAGGACCCGGTCCTGACCACATAGAAAACAATATGTTAAACGTTAAAATATGTTAAAAATATGGAAGACAGTGTTGTGCATGTGGCTTTTGCTGCTTGAGGTCGTCGCTCTCCGAGTGCTTGTCTAGTCATTTATTTTTTTCCTTAAAAGGGAAAACAAATGTTCACTGTAAAGAGTAAATGGTGAAATGATGTCCAGGTGAGAGTTTCAGAAAAGTTCAATTGGTGTGTGTGTGTGTGTGTGTGTGTTTTCTCAGAAAGTTTATGGAGTTCAATGTGACAGTCACAACATCCACAGGAATTAATGAGATAATCGTTTGAAAGCCACCACTGAAATTGGGATTTTGGAGACTGAGGGGTCTCCAACAGGTAGCTTGTGAGCTAATAGTAGCTCGCCACTTGGTTGAAGGTGTAGCTGACGAGAACAGCTCTGGCTACAATGGTGCTGTGACTCAGACTGGAGCGAGAATTTAGGGGGGGTAAAGGATGCCGGCTAGGTGGTGGCAGTACATGTAAATCATCACAACTCTATCCTTCAAGAATGCTTCTAACCGCTGAGTTGGAAGCCTGGGCTTTTGGGGTTTGTTGTACAAAGTAGTAGACGGAGTGGCAAGTGTGTGCCCCGAGTGCAGTGAGAACAGCTCTGGCTACACATGCAAACAAAATGTAACCCATAATTTAGACATTGCAAGGTGCTGATTGCAACATTAAAATCCTACCATCTTATATTGTCACATGCACTATACAGATTTCAAGATATCTCTTGTTTTCTTGACATGTTTGCACAGGCGATAAGACCATGTTATTTTGAAATGTTTTCAGTTAAAATATGCCACATACCGACAGAATTATGCTGGAGTGATACCAATAACACCGTAAGGAGTGTAACGTAAAGGAGTATGATGACCTACTCAGTTCTCCATCAAAACCTGGCAGGAGTGGAGCTTTTGGCCCCTACTGGTTGTTTTTCTAACTAACAAGAAAAATCACAAAACACACACAAAAAGATTATATACCAGGCTTCCAGTTCCTTTACCTCAGATAACTTAAGAATATCACCCCATTCCTCCTCTATACATTTTTCTTTGTTTGTGCTGACACAAAATTTGAGAGTTCCCCTTCTTGCCAAATCCCACTTTAACCACTGCGGTCTTCCGTCATCACCACCAACACCCTCATTACAGATCAATTGGATCTTTTATTCCAGATTTGCTAATCTACCTAATTAGACGTTTGAATAAAAAGTTTAAAATGTTTGGCAATGTTTTATGTCATTCATGAAAAATTAATCCAGCTAAGCCTTTTAGTCTCATGCCATCATAAAGTTAAAGTTGCCTGTGTAGCCAATTGGATAACTTTTAATAGTGGCATAAGGCATCTGTATGGTGGGTGGGCTGCAAAGCTAAGGTTTGGGTCACTGTCATTCAACCTTCATTTATTACTTCTAAGCCACAACAGAAATATCAATGACCTCTCTTTGACTTAATGAACAAGCAGTAATCATAGGCTATTTTTCAACTGATGACATAATCATCAAATAAAAAATATGTATTTTGTTGATGATGATGTTGTGGTTGTCGTCCACAAAGCAGCTGTAGGCTTTGAAAGTTCTCATTTATTTATTTGTAAATATATATATATACATTTTTTTTTTTCCCAACAAATTACAAATAAGTCATAATATAGCAACGCTACCTGGACAGGACACCTTGTGTAAGGCGACTGACATCAGCACCACCCCTTTCAAAACCCCATTCCAGTTGCGATGCCAGCTGAATCAATAGTGCACACTGGCAGACACAGACCCGTGGATGCCAGGGCGAACTGTGTAGCAGTGCTAAAGAGGTGAAAAAGAGTTTCAACATTTTCCTATGATATTGTCCTTCTTAAGTTTTTGGAAAGGTCTGAGTATCTTTGTGTATCCGGACCGTGATTCCTATTAAACACCCTCCATAGTCTGCAGTAGTCTCCTCAGACTGCATTTTGCTGCAGCTGCGACTCCTCAATGAAGCTCATTGTAGCGACAACACGTTGTTAGGGCAGCCGAGCTGACTGAGCAGCGCAGTGAATGTAATCACACTGAGCGGAGAGCGGAGCTGCGTATCGGTGGCATCGTCCGGCTTTGCGGGAGCAGGACAGCAGATCTCTAACACGCTACGCGGTAAGAAATGCTGAACATATAAGGTGCTAGTTTTAATGTTAGTATTTTACTTTTTTGTGCGGGTACACTGTTGTGCGTAATTTACGCAGCGCAAAAGAGTACTAAACGTAACCCAGCAATATTGAAAGATGGATTCAAGTTCAAGTGTGGGAAATCCTAGCATTTATTCTTAACAATTAGACACAATTTAGGAATCATATCCAAAACATCATGCATATGGCAAATATTATATTTAAAAACAATGATTTGTGTGGCTACTCCAAATATATGACTGGTTTGTCATACATGTGATCCGGTTTGTATTGCCTACAAAGCAAAGCGCAAAAAGAAACTTCGGAGATTGCAACCGGAATGCCATATCAAATATGCTACTCTATCTGTAAAAGCAATGTTTGGTTTACTTATAATGTTTACAATAAAGGTATAATTTAGCGGGTTAAATAATGTTATTTTTCCCCCTGATACTGTGTAGATAGCTAAAGTGTGTTTACAAGAGACTATGTTAGTATAGTAACGTTATATTAGAGCCCGTTTTCTGTCTGCTCCTACAGTTTCTGTTTAGATTGAGCAAAAGTTGACGTTTAAAAATGCATGACATGACTGATATTAACCAGCTTAATACCGAAGCAATTTGGGTGTTGAAATGCACAGAAGTTGCACAGGCTACTTTTGGAGCAGATTGTGAATTATGAGTTGCTTTGACAGAACGCGTTGACTTGATTAAAAATGGTACAAAATTGTTCATTTGCTCAGGGTACGTATGTTTAAGTATCTAGACGGGTTTGGATAAATGATCAGAACAATGTCTATGTATCTCATTATTTCACAATGACTTAATAAAACGTAATGTTTGTAGAGTGCAGACACAGATGCAGATTGCGATCAGTGGACTTGTTAAAAAGTGCTGAGAAGAAAATTGACACCGAGGAAATGAAACTGCATCAGAGCAGGCGGAAAGTAAATTATTTTTGAGCAGTCCAACCTTCCCTCACTGCCGAGTCCTATATGGCCACTAGGTGGTGTGACTGATGGATAAGATGTAAGATGTGAGTTGTTCCATAGAGCGTAGCGGGGGTTTGGGAAGGGTGCAGGAGGTTGCAAACGGTACGGCACGGTATAGTAACCTACAAATGTGAAAATTTCTGGCAGCAGTCTACACTCAGTGGAACTGAAATGATAAATTCAGTCAAAAATATAAATAAAATAATGTCTTTATGACAGTAAGGAAAGCCTATTTATTATTATAAATAAGATTTTGCAAAGTACTGCAGTATGATAGGTAAAGAAAACAAAGAGAAAAATTGAATGGAAAAAATGTAAATAATCATGGATTTTGTCCCCTGTCTACCAATAATTATTTTTTCCCATGCCTACGAAGCTTATAAAGGACACCTTAAAGTATGTCTCTGCTAATCTGCTTCTCTCTGAGTCTGCATCGCAACAAATGCCAACTCCCTGGTGGAAGCCCTGCCTTCCCCTACCCCTCTCTAACGCACACACAAGGCTGAGAAGGCAGCCACAATAACGAGGCCATATGTTACCAGTCCTCCCCATGCCGTGTTTGATGTCCAGATGCCAGAAGCAGAGTGAGCTGCTCCTCTGTTTCTGAGAGACCCATCTCTGGACGATGCCACCATCACTCTTCCCCAGCGGGCGGTCGTGGTGTGGGTGGGAGGATGGAAGCGGCAGGAGGGTGTTTAGCGCTGGTGACTCTGTGCCTTCGTGCTCCGCTCTCGGCACAGGCGGTTGCAGTCGCTCTTGCGCTATGGGGGGCCCCGCGCCCGAGCCTGGGCACCACTCGTCAGATGGCGCGGTAGGCTAATGAGACTTCATCATCCTGTCCCGCGCCATTTGGGGCGAGCCACACTGAACACAAAGTCCGGGTCGGCAGCCAAGCCCGACAGCGAACAGATTCACCCAGGGCTAAACATGACGGAAGAGACTAGGGAGAGAGGGAGAGAAAGGGAGGAGAGAAGGCCAAGACGGCATTGGCCAAATGGAGTACAGCTCCAGTGCCACTGTTTGAATGGATATGAATGGTGCAGACGTGAAGAGGAAGTAAAGTAGGGCAATTGTCTGTCACTTTTTTCTTTTTTTTTTAAACACCTTTTCAAAATGTTGAGCTTTAGACTCACTAGACACTTCAACAGCATAATATTCCACCAGGCCGCCTTTCCCTCTGGAACACAGACATTACATCATGGCTCTATGTCTATGCTGATGAATGAGTTTATGGAGATGAGTCTTATTGTGGTCCTTCCCCTGCAAATGAGAGCCCACTGTTTTATCAATACGCTCGTCTTGTGCATGTGGAATGTAAACACAAGACTTTGGCAATGAGCTCGGGGTACAAAGAAGGTGGTAAAAGATCCAGAGATGACTCAACCATTTAAAATCTTCCTCTGCAGCCACTAAAGCTTTGCTCATCTCCCTGTCATTTTCAAATATTGGCCAAATTGTGGAAGGTGTTTTAAAAGGCTCGAGATGTAATCAGCTACTAAGCACTCGTAATTCCCCTTTAAGTGAGGCTTATAAAGGAGATTAGGTGGGTTTAGATCAGACATCTACACCCTCCGAGGTAGTTTGGCCGTGTTGCCGTGGAGAACGGGCCCCCGACTCTCTCTGTCAGTGGCACAGAGGAAAAATGGACTGCCACATCATGTGACCCAGCCTTAAGATACCACAAAGAATGCAAGCGAACACCTCTTTCTATGTCTGGACACACTGATTGTGTAGATTGTCCCTCCAGATGTTTTGATAATGAGAAAAAAAAAGACTGCTTGTTCAGTCTCTGCCAGATTCCATTTATCTTGTCGGTATCTTATCTGTAGAGCGGGTGAATTTCTATTCTTTTGGAGCGCAATAGACTTTATTCATGCCATGCATCGTGCACAGGCAAAGAGAGACATTAGAGCTCTATGTACTAGTTGTTAAATCCTTTAAATGGAGCAGTGAGATGTCGAGTGAGATTTATTTTAATTTGTTCAAACAGCGTGTCTATGTTAAAAAGCTTATCTGGATTTGCCTTAACATACAATGACCTGGAAAGATCTAGGTAGTATAGCAAGACATTTCTGTGACAATCCACTTCAGAATCCAAATAAGCTGAGTGAGTTTGAGTCCTGCACTAGTTCTTTGTGAACTGTAGGAAGGGCAAATTTCCCCAAGGAAAACCTGTGTTACCACTCTGCCCGAAATCATGTTTGAACTTCTTTTTTTTCCCCCAGACTGTAAGTGTTTGACTTAAGAAGGCTGTTTGAAACACCTAAAAGGTTTCCATGCAGTCAGGTCCTCTTGGGACCCCTTAGGAGGATTTTGCAAGTGGAACATTTCTCCTGTTACCCAAGGTTATATTGCCTTGAAAGGCAGTTGTACACTGCTGTTAGAACACAGTGTCACGTCCTGGTTTCTGGCACTCTGTTGGGATTGTTTGATTCCTTTATATCATATAAAATGTCAGGTAAAAGTGCTGTTAAGCTTATTTATAACACAACTTGTCGCTTAGTCTGAATGCTTCTGTTTTGTTGTTGTTGTTGCATTTATTAATAACTGTACAGTTCTTAGGTCTTTAAAACTAGTGTTGCATTTATTTATAACTGTGCAGTTTTTCTTTGGGTAGATTGTTCCTTAGCTATCTACAGTAGACTTGGAGGTATAATCTTATCATCTTGACATCTTCTCAGTTGATGAAAAGTTACACAGATATTTGCCGTGATATTTTAGATTAAGATTTTCAAGATTTGTGTCTTTCTTCAGTTCTCTCTCTCTCCTTCCCCTTCTCTCTCTCTCTCTCTCTCTCCCTCCCCTTCTCTCTCTCTCTCTTACTTTTTCTTCAGTGTCCTTAAAGACAGTGCTGTGTGTCTGTGATGCTCTCCTGCAGCTGTGTTTACACACCTGCACCTCTTGTGTCCATCTTCAAGCCTCAAAAGTCATGTTATCACGCTCCATTCACAACTGAGCACCTGAGAGAATGAGATAGGCTACTAACAGGCCCTGTTTGAGAGCATCAGAGGACAGTGCAATATGTCAGAATGTGCATCTGTTGAGAAAAATAAATAAATAAAAAAATGGGACCTACTACTGTTCCTCTACCTTTCTGGCCACCACCTACCTTTCTTCTCTGCTTTTCTCTTTCAGGTAAGAAGACGGCCCCTCTGTGGCAGTGGCATACTTCCCCCGAGCTGGATGCTGTGGAGCCCTACTAAGCCCACTATTTCATTCCAGACTGGAGCTTTTGTGAGATACACAGAAAGGGCCAAGTCCAAATAGGAGCAGCGCCCAAGTTGAGCAACTACAAGACTCTGCTGGATTCTATTTGTCCCTGTCAACTATAAGACTTTTTTTTTTCTACTTCTCATTATTATTATTTTTTTATATCCGTTTATTTTGTTCTTTTTCTTAGTCCGCTTGCCCAAATGAAGCTGCACAGGCCTCTAATCTGGAATGTGATCAGTCAGACAATGCTGCTCTTGGTGGCCCAGTGGGAGCTGGGATGCTCTGGGATGACTCTAAATTCGGTTGACCTCCCGCGGGCCCCTCGTCGCTCCCAGGGGACCAGGGCAGGAGCGCTGGCCCAGAGACACAAGCGCAGCTGGGTGTGGAATCAATTCTTTGTCCTGGAGGAGTTCACAGGTGATGAACCGCTCTACGTTGGCAAGGTAAGAAGCAGTGTAAAAATAGAAACGTTGACAGCACAGTATATGCTAATGTGAAGCTTTGTGGAGGTGTTACTTGTTTTTTTTTTTGTTTTTTTGATACAAGCTTGGACAGAACCCGGAAGAGGTCTAATTAAATTTAGCTCAGGTGCCACTGCACTGCGGAGGTTTTTGAGGTGGTTCTGACGCACAAGTGTACTGCTTTGACCTTGCCCTTTGAAGCCCATGTCTCCTTGTTATGGTGACCTGGACAGTTGGAGAGGCTCCAGAGCTTTGGCAGGTGATGAGATGGTACCTGGGTCCCATGTGGGGGAACTCATGCCCTGGTGTTGGGGGTACAGCTGCCACTTGTGCAGCATCTCATGTGGCAGGTTTATTTTGAGCTGCTCGTGGGGTATGAGAAACTGCTCAGATGGCTGAAGCATATTTTCCCAAATGCTCCTGTGCAAAGCCGGCATACATAGATGTTAATTGAGACTGATGTGCGTCCTCATGTCATGTGAATGTTGATCAAGCCTTGCAAATCCACGTGAGATGATGAGATGGTAAAAGATCTTGCGTTGAAGAATGTTGGCATAAGATGTGAGTTTCTTCTATGTGCATCTGCCTTTTTATCAAAATGTTGGATTTTTTTCTTACATGAAGCGAGTGTAGATATAGATATTGAGAAACAGAAGGTCAAGTTGATAATAACTGTATTATCAATTGCTGTATAATCATTATTGAATCATGATTCGAAAACTATGATTGAATTCTTTTAAGCCAAAAGTTAGAGCAAAGGAAAAAAAAAGTCAGTCATCAGTGAAGTCATTTGAAAAGACCTTCCTTTACAATCACATTTCCAGCCTGCTTTACTCTACCGCAGCCTACCCATTGCCATGTGCCTTCCATTTCAAAGAAGTCCCCTCTTATATTAGTATGTGCATATTGGTATTTGATAGTCAAAACTTGTCAACTTTAAGTCGACATACTGTGGTCATCAAAGCTCTCCTTCATCTTCTAAATGTAATTAACACTCCCAGAACATGTTTGTACGGAATACAGCAGATGAATATGTCAGTTTAATAACATTCTGAGATGGCGTTTGATCCTCGCTCTTGGAAGCTGTGAATTTGATAGCTGTGGATTGCATGCTCAGAGGAACCAGGGAACAAAGGAGGAGAACCTTATTGAACCTCACAGTCTCTTAAGAGATTTCTATCATGCTCAACCTCTATCTTTCTCACACACACACACACACACTTTTCATGACCGGTTTGTTAGCCTTATACATTTTAATTGGCATGAGAACGAGGCAGAGAGGCTGGGGAGCCGGGAGCCATATGTTCCACCTGTATGTCAGGTTGAATATGGATGTCCTGTTAGATCTGACTACTTTTTTATCACCTAAGATGGAGCATGGTAGTGTTTGTATGCCTTTCACACATAACCAGAAGCAGACATTGGACTCCTTCCAAATATGTCTGATGGATGGGTTTGAAGCCAAAAATTCCAAAATTGTAGCCAACAAGCATTTATGACTCACACAGCAAACCACTACACAGCAGGCTGCCCTCTGCACACCATATTCAGTCCCCGGAGAATAAAGAAGCTATCAGACTATCAATCCATGGAGTGTCTCCTTCTACCCACTTTCAAGTCCTCTCGACATGTAGTGAGGAAACAGCATGTTTCTTGACCATCTAAGAAGTTCTCAGAGCTTTGCGGTCCGTGCAGCGCTCTTTGATCTTTTTTGCACTCCAAGTCTAGACCAAGTTCCTTTACAGTGTCCGGATCCTGGATCCTGTTTAATAATAGAACAAGGAGAGATCGTTAATAATTAATTGTTACAGTGGGAGATTTGTCTTGATATAACATGCGGAATGTGACAGCTAACTGATCAACCTGCTGTATAATTGGAAGGTCCCAGAGATTAGTTGAACGTCTATAACTGAAGATTTACTATAATTCCATAATTCAATACTCTGTAGCAATGTAAAAACTGTAAGTCATTCCGGAAAAGCAGAAACAGAAAAATGGATGGATTTTCGTACCAAACCAGATGTCAAAAGCTTACCTGGAGAAGTCAAGGTTAATGTCAAGACAGGTGCTTTCATTGCATCTCAATAGAGATTTAACTTTGGCTTGTTCTCAGCACCTTTCTGCTATTTTCAATCTGCAAATGGAAGTGGAGAAGAACTGTAAAAAAAAACAAAACACTTCACTTGCTGTACATACAGCAAAAGTCACTTTATGTGCACACCTCACCTGTTATACAAAGGCCCACAGTGAAACATACTTAGCTGTTCATTATACCCAGTGAAGTATGCTGAAAATGTCACCTTTTTTAAATTGAACTTTTCTCCTCCATGGCCTTTCCCTCATCTAACTGCCCCACATACAGTAGAATGGAAGTAATTTTGCATGAATCTATTTAGGCCTGAACAACAGGTCTTCTTTTTGTTGTTGTTCAAGGACTTGTCTCTGCTAAATTTTATAAAGGATCCCCTGTCTGTGGAACCGTGTGTGATTGAAATGAGCTCGCCAAAAATCGAAAACAAAACAAAACAAAACAAAAAAACGCAGTCTTTTGCATCATCACATCTTTCAGATGGCATCTTCTTTAGAGTGTAGTGTTTCCTGTGATAACCTTTTTACAGCTGGGGCATTGCCTCATCTAGATGTTCATGCGGCTCATTACAAGCCACACTACAATGAGCAAGGACTATCACATCACTTTAAAATGGTCACCCCCCATTTTCTATTCACTTACTTCAGACAATGTGTTCCAGGATAGATGTGCGTGGCATGCTCTGTATCATTATAATGTATTATTGGAATAGGCATACAACGTGCCTTGCATTTATTACTTCTGTGTAATGTTGATTGAAAGGTTTGATTCTGTGAGTTGGAGTCTGCAAGCAACCGACTGTAAGACAGGACCCCCCCCCCTAGTTTTTTTCTGACTGAAGCCAGCTGTGTGCAGATGTACTATGCCCATTGGTGATTCAACTGAACATGAGCAGATTTAGATACCTATGAAATAAATGACATGCCAAGGAGCGCTAGATGAATAATGTATGCCCATGTCTTAAAGGAGGCTTTCGGTAATATCAACAATTATTGCTAATGACCTGTGTCCTCACTGAAGGCACACGCTCACTTACCAGCTTGTTTATCAGAGAGTGGAGCAGAACGAGTACCCTTGGAAATTAATAGTTTTGTTCTAGTGATGGTCGATGAACTGTGAATTGGCCATGCAATCCTGGCACATGTATGAGTCAGAACATATCACAGTGTGTTCCATCTTTGATGGATGGCTGCATGTATGAATAATGTCCTCCCGAGTCTGTCCATCAATATTGATTCTCAAGGATTGTGTCCCTAATGGCCTAAGTTTAGGAACCCCTAAGTTGCCGAGGGTCCGATCCCCGTCAGCACGAGTAGACTTGCACACGCGGCGGCTCAGCACGGTGTGTGCAGCGAGGGGCAGAGGGGGCTTTGAGGCCTGCCTTAATTGGTGCTGGGCCTTTGATGGTGTTGCCGGCGCGGGAGCATCAGGGAATCCAATGCAGCAGTGGTCTATTTGCATTTTCATTTCCCTTTTCTGGGCTGCCAAAACCAACTTGCACTTCAGCCGCCCGCCTCCTCAATCCTCGTCCTCTCCCCTCTGTGCACCATGCCCTACACACACACACACACCCTTCCTCCACACACACACTCACACACACATTCACAACACACACGCACACACACACACACACACACACACACACACACACACACTAAATGTGCTTCTAATGAGGGCCAGACCTGGTACGCCCTCACTTTCTCATCTCTCTATCTCTCCCTCCCTTACTCACTCTTTCTCTTTCTCTGTCCGTCTTTCTATCCATCCCTGTACACAGTTTGGCAGCGAGTGAGGAGGCACCTCCCCCGGCCTGGCCATTGGAAACCCTTCGTCAGCCAGTCGGGAGATTAAACATGTGCACACCACTCCTTGCTTCCCTCCCACCACATCAATGATTCGCAGCAGCCGAATTAAACAAAATGAAATAGTGGAGCAGAAAGCTGCCTTTTCATGTTGGGGATCAACAAGCACTTCTCTCTCTTCCTGCCCCCCCCCCTCCCCTCCCCCCAAATCCTCTTTGGAGTTATTTCCAACATGTGTTTCTTAATGAAATGCAATGCAGGGAGGAGAGGGCTTGCGTTTCATCTACGTCCCAGTCTGCGTGCAACACTGCCATGGCCATTTGACGGTACTCTAGATGAAAGCCATTAGGTTGGCAATCACAAGGCCAATGATGGTTCCAGACACACCTACATGCTGCTCAAACATAGATACTTGGAGAACATGAAGACATATGCAGAGTCACATCTGCTCTCTCTCTCTCTCTCTCTCTCTCTCTCTCTCTCTCTCTCTCTCTCTCTTTCTCTCTTTCTTTCTTTCCTTCTCTTTCATAGGAGAGGCCAGAAGATGTATACTTTGCATACAGACTATGTCCTCTCACTCCCCCAGCAAATCATTTGGAATAGCAAGTAATGAATGGAGTTCCTTGCAGGTACTTACAAAATAGGCCTAGAGGCTCTTGTATGAGCAGGTCTCTTTAATAGGACTTGGCAGCCCCCCCTCTTTGTTTGGGAGAATGATATGAGCTGACACCTCCAGATTTAATGAGACGAATGGGAGGTGGGGGTGAAAGGAGAAGATTCTTGGCTGGTATCTGTGGACGAAAGGAGGCATAGATTTTCTCCAGAATGGATCGGCAGCACAATGCGGCAAAAAAGGCATTTGCATTTATATAGCACTCTCTTAGGTAGGTGTTGATTCACCTCGGATATTACAATAAGGGAAAAGAACCTCTCTCGCCATTAGCCGGTATTCAGAAAGCCTGAGCAATCAGTCCCGTGAGTTAAGGAGCTATTGCATAGCCTTGGATGCCTTGGAGATCTGGGGGATGTGGGTTGTTGGCTTTGTTATAACACAGGCATGTCTGTTGGATCTTAATTGCTGTGGCAGCTCAGACTGTTTGTTAAAGTGATTCCAGGGAAGCTCAGAAGATGACAGAGCAAGACAGCTCACACACCTGAGCTCCTTCATGGTGCATCAATAATATTTGCCCTAGAACCATCAGTCCCTTTTTTTTTTGGACCCCTTCAGCTGTTATGCATAGTTTGGGGGTTGGGGGGGGGCATAAAATGTTATAGGCTTCAGTTTATTGTTTATTGGATTATGTTGTGATTTTCTTGAATTTCCTACAAGATGAATCGAGTACTATCTCATCTTGATGTTGCTTGTCCACGTTTGACATTGACTGAATGTTCTTTTTCAAAATATTTCAAAATAAGGTTAATCTGAAAGCGCTTTTAGATAGTGATTCACAGAATTGAATGGACCTTTCTAATGCCCACTTAAAAAGGTTGTTCAGCGGTGACATTTTGTTATGGACTCTAAGCTTCAGGTCTGTTAAGTAATTCTCCAAGCAAATTTTTCAGTTAAGGTTCATGGAAATTCATTCTGATCTGAAGTCGAGAAGTGGTGCATTCTTATTCACTTCTTGACATTTCACAGAGAAGGTCTACTGTATGTTCTCTAAAGGACTTTCTAATTAGTTGATTGGAGGTCCTGCTCCACTGTGTTCTGTTTGTCCTTGATTTATGTATCTGCCATTGATGAACTGTGGACTATTGCACCATAAAAGGGATGAATGTAGGCTACAGTAATGTAGGCCTGTCTTCAACCGGCAAAATTTTAATAAGTTATTTATTATTATTTAGAAGCGAGTCAGTTACAGTAATCAGATAGCAAAGCAAGCCTAGGTATAGGTATAGTTGAGCAGTGATGTTAGCCTTTTCTCTACCACCATCATGATCATTAAAGGAGAGTGCCTGTTTGATATGACCCCAAAGTGTATTGCAACATAAATAGTTCAGAAAAAGTTTGAATGATGTTTGCGGTGAGCAATTTTGACAAGTTTGTGCAGGACCGCTTGCTATTTGTAGCTATCAGGGGCATAGAGCTAGGTGTTAGTGTTAGCAAGGTGAGCTAGTGGCCAAAGTGCTGTTTTGCTCCATAGAAAGGCTAAAAGTAGTCCCACACTTCGTTGATAGTATGATGGTGGTTCTAACATTTAAAACAAGGCATTGAGAACAGTGTGTACAGATAGTTACTTACCATCTAGCTTGATTGCCCCCGATAGCTACAACTACCCAGCCGTCTTCCCTGGTCTGTGCAAACATCAAAATTCTGCTCCCTGGTAATCTTTTTATGATGCTGCAATAATACTTTTAGTCTATATCACACCAGCATTCTCCTTAAATCCAACACTGAAGAGGCTATCTAAAAAAGCAATATCAAATTGACTATCAAATTGTTAATTTATCACCATTTACCAGATAACTATGTTGCGCGTTACATCTTTTGTAGGCAAATAAACTTACCCTGTTTTGTGATTTTGGGTATTCATATAGACTAAGTTGATTGTCAGAGATGCTTGTTTTTGTTCCGAAACAAAACAAAAAAGCTACGTTGAGTCCAAAAAATTAGTCAGCTCCAGGTACATGTTTGATCCATTTACATTTTTTTTTTATTAGAAAATAGGGTAGGCTATTATTTTAGTGGCAGCTTAATAAAAAAGGCTAATTAATAACATTTCTTTTTTCAAACATAATTTGTCTGCATTAAGAATATTTATCATGTTTTATATAAAAAAATCATAAATTACACTATGAATGATAAGGTGGTGTACTTTATATGTTATGAGTGGTGTTTACACTACGATGAGCTCAAAATCCATATGCCCTTGAATGAGACAATATGCTTTTTTTCTGGCACACAACGGCTGCCTGTCCTCAGGATCCCTCCGGTGAGCAGCTCAGCTGAGGGGGGACTGTTCTTGTGGCCGCCTCTCAACTCTTGTTTCCTGAGCACTTACACGGTGGCTTTACAGTGTTGGGCTCTGGAAGACTGCTTTTGATGTAACACATGACTGTGTCACATGTGGTCAGTGTCAATATTTTATCTTTAAAATGCCAGTTGACACATTTCCTCCAAGACCATGTGCTCATTGTTTGCAGCTGTGGCCTTGCGTCTGGAAAGATGGGGGCCCAGAAAATGAGGTTGTTCAATTCAAAACCGTCAGAAGTGATTTTTCACTCTGTATATTTCACCCAGCTGGTGACTCGGTCGAGAATTTCAGCTTGGAATCCCAATCAGAAGCGCTATAACCATGTTACAGCCGTGATGACACAATATATTACTTCCACTATATCAAGTGTCATCACCATACCACCAGTGAAGCTCCCACTGGCAAATATTTATTGACTTGGACCTTACATGTAGTTTATTTCACCAAAACTAAGGATCTCCCCATAGTTCATAGTAAAGGTTTAAGGCTTGCAGGGCTCATTCAGAAAAATAAAGATAAATAAATAATAAATAATAAAACAAGACATCAATAACAAGAATTCAACAGAATTAAAAAAAAAACTAAGGGTGCAGTGTGTCTTTGTGAATGAGGGATTTCTAAAGGCCTTAAGTTAATTCTACTGATATAGACCTCAATGTTATTTTCTCTTGTTGACATACTTTTGCTTCAAGGATGACAAAAAAATAATTTAATTTACAAAAAAATATTAGTGGTAGAAGGGCCATTCCTGTCTAATGATTGCACTACTATCATTAAGAGTGCGAAGAAACTCTGCTTACATGGTAATTTCACTTGAGACATAACTTTATAAATGGCCTATCTAAAAGTTGTCTAAATGCTGTTCAGTCAAAATGTAGTTGACCTTGTAGTTGACCCTTTAAATGTTAAAAGGGATTTTTGTTCTCTTAGGTCACATGTTTATGCAAATGATCTGCCATAACATTGATGCCGACAGCACCACAGCACCAGCACTGAAACTTGCCAAGCACTCCAAAAAAAGACACTTGCATCAGTGCTTTGCCAGAGCAAAGTCAATAGTAAATTGAAAGCCATTTGTCGTGGCTCACGCTGAATGAGGCAATTGATGCCTGTTGGCAGAGCTGGCAACTCCATATTTTGTCATCAGATGATATTTGCAGGGGAGAGGACATCGTATTAAGGACATTCCGGCAGGACAGGATACGAGGAAGGCGACAGATGAACACTAAATTAGCTGCGTGTAAAACAGGCAGCGTTCGTAATCTGGGAGTGTAATTGGGCCCCAGTGCTTGCCAGAGACAGATGACAGGCTTGTAATGACAGTCTTCATTTGTCTCCCTTTATTGCGGAGTAATGCACTGGCAGGGAGAGCCTGGCAACGGTCCTAGGGGTGCAGCAGACACAACGAGATGGTAGCGTTGCAGCATTGTCCATATTAGCAAAGTCCTTCAGCAACGGGGCGCACTAATTTGTCCTTAATTCAGCGCTGGATTTAGATCACCCCGCAGTTCATCAGCATGATCCTTCACAAATATAACCTCCTTGTTAGGATGATTCCGGATGCAAATGTAACACGCTGTCAGGACGGCGAAAAATGTCCCTATGGGTTAAATAATTTGACTTAAAGCCCTCATAAGAGTATTTGTGGCTGCGGATGAGAGATTGCTCAGATGTGACTCAGCTAAAAATGGTTGCTGTGATGGACAGGGGATGTGTGAGGACGTCTGCCAAGTGGAGGCTCAGTGATTTAGACTGGAAGGGGGAAGGAAGGAAATTCACATCTCTGACTGTGGTGAGGCATGCATGCCAGAGAAAAGACTGGAGTTGAAGACCTAGGGTTCTGCGGTTAGCCTCCACTCCCTCCTCTTTTTTTTTTGTTGCTTTTACACACATGGATTCTGCGTCTCTTGCCCCCCTCGCTCCCACACTTTTTTTTCTCCACTATTTTGCCTCACCTTTCTGTTCATTGTTCTCTCTCTCTCTCTCTCTCTCTCTCTCTCTCTCTCTCTCTCTCTCTCTCTCTCTCTCTCTCTCTCTCAGGCACTCACTGACACACACGCACACACACACACACACACACCATGCAGTCACTGTCACTTTTGTCTGTCATCTGTATGTCATCTTCTCCTCCCCCTCTTTCCCCCCTTTCTCTTATTTTTTTCCTCTCTTTCACTTTCCCTGTATTGCCATCTCTTTCTCTTATTCTCTCTCTCTCTCTCTCTCTCTCTCTCTCTCTCTCTCTCTCTCTCTCTCTCTCTCTCTCTCTCTCTGTTGATCATTCCCATTGTGGTCCTGTGGTCCTGTCTTGATTTCCTGGTTGGACTCTTTGTGTGTTTTGCGCTGTTCTCTCCAGTGCTCAGGGAGCCGTTGACTACCCAGGGAAGCAGGAGGCAAGAGGCAAGAGGCTGTTAGAGGAAGTGCCTGTCAGCTGGCAGGATTGTCAGAGAGCAGCATGATTCACACAGGCACATTAACACACACAAACAGCCCCCACTCGCACCCACGCATGCTGTTTATTTGCCCAGTATTGGCCCTTAGAATACCATCCATAAAGAGTGCAAGGTTGTTATGGCATGACATAAATTCAGTGATGATTTACAATGAGTCCTGCTGATGCTGGTGGTGAGGTAATGCCAATGTTTGATGGAATTAATAAATAAATAAATAAATAAAGGTAGATGGAAAATATATAATGAAATAAAAATACTAATGTAAAATGGCTCTATGGTCAATGAACAGGAACAAGACTTCCAAAAGTATGCCCCTTATCTTTCTCTTTCTATAGGCATGTCATCTTCCCACTTTTGTCTTTGTAGGTTTTCTTTTATTTGATCTCACAAAAGTTTACTTCTGGTCTTTAAGAATCTTTGTGTGGTTGTTTTAAAACATAACGTTTTGTGCAGATAAAAGGCTAGAATTATTATAATCATTATTATTTTAATAAATAAAAATGGTGTCTTATATACCGGTACTCTGAAATGAAGTTGTGGTCATAATAATCTTTAATATCACCTCAGGAGCAATGAATTGCTCAAGCATTGTATACAAGACAACAACACACATCAATTATGTTAAAAACACTAGATCATATTTTTAAAAAATAATGATTTATTTGGAAAGAATAGGATGGTAAACTGAACTTAAACTGAACTCCTTGAGTTAAATGGTTATGTGGCTTTGTGAGAATAACATGGGACCATTTTAGTGCACAGGCTCTTGAGTTTTTGCACATTGAGATGCAAGATGCAACATGACATGCTTTTGTTGTTTATTTTTTACTTTATTTCAGATTTGATGCACTTGTGTAATAGAGGTCCTTCTTGAAGTCCTTCTTTTTCATAGAGTGAATTTGTAGAGAGAGCCAGACATAGAGAATCTGCAATCATTAGACAAAGCTTTTGAGCAAGCAATGCTCACAAATTTCCATTCAACACTCCAGACAGCTCATAATACACATAGTTCTTTTTGTTAAGAAAAAACAAAACAACTTTCATTTCATGAACTAAAAAAACACCCAAAGAGCACGGACCTCCACCAAGACAAAAGGGTCACTTAAGCAATACATATTCCAGATGTTGATCCAAAGGTTTTGAGTCATTTTTCTCACAAGCAAACAAACCTACTGACAGACAAACCAAAAACATAACCTCTTTGGCAGAGGTAAAAAAAAGGTAAAAAGAGTGACATCAAAACAGATAAAAGCTCCTGGTGAGGTAGCATCTGTGTGGATAATTTCTAGTATCTAATGGATAATTGCGTGGCTTTGTGGAGTTTGTCTCTCTTGCTAGTCGGTGAATTGTTGCAGAATGCAAATCTTACAGCATAACCAAATGACCTGACTGAACTTGACAGGAAACAGAGGCTGGTGAATGTAGCCTATACAATATCTAAAACCTACAAAGTGGAGCATTGGGAATGATACTTGAAAGGCTACACTTGTTCAGAGGTGATATATTGTGTTGTACATGGCAAAGCTGTGTTGAGGAATGCCATTGTTATTCATGTATTCCAATGGAATCTTACCCTGCCCTGCTGTGAAGATGAAACTCTTCAGGTTGACACACTTATGCAGAAAACACCTGACCATTTCAAGTTCATGGATATGGATATATATGTATGCACCTTTTTGTATGCATATGTAATCTGACATATAATGAAGCTGAAGCAGACCTTTTATTGGCTACACATTGCTTAACCAAACAAGTCAGTTCAATATAGTGCTTTTCTTGTCAAATTGCACAGATCCTAAATTGGATTCCACAAGTACAACTAACAAAAGATGGTAGCAGGAAGGATAGTAGTCCTGAAACTACATCCAAGATATCTCATGGTCCTCTGCTCTTTTCTTTACTCAGCTGCACTCGGATGTGGATAAGGGTGAGGGAAAGGTAAAGTACGTGCTCATGGGTGAAGGCGCTTCGTCCATCTTCACCATTGATGAGAACACAGGAGACATCCACGCCATCAAGCGCCTGGACCGCGAGGAGCAGGCCTACTACACGCTGCGGGCCCAGGCACTGGACTATGACACCAGCAGACCAGTGGAACCGGAGTCCGAGTTCGTCATCAAGGTCCAGGACATCAATGACAACGAGCCCAAATTTCTGGATGGACCCTACAACTCCAGAGTGCCAGAGATGTCCCCCGTCGGTGAGTGTGTGTGAATAAATCTGTCAGCCCCTTATGAAATAAGACACAAACAAAGCATGCGGGCCAGTCAGGGAATCTGTCCTGTCAGGGGCCGCTGTGGTTAGATGCCTGAGGGCTGTCACCCTCCTGTGCCGAAGAAGACAATGAGCTGATTTATTTGTAGGGTCAAATGGGACCGCATCTCCAGCAGACGCTAAAGGCTAGACTGGCAGCCTCTGTTACAAATGCAATTTATGTCCTGCCTGTTCAAATCTCCTGCAATCTCTAAACACTGCCATTAGCCTCTGCTAAAGCAAGTGACCTCTGTGCGCAATCACGTCTTTATAGATCCATTTAAAATCATTAGCAGCCAAGGAGTGATGAATGGATTTGATTAACAAGAAAATGATTAATTTAATTTGGTAATTAGAAAGTGAAGCCTTGTTTGCTTGCAACTAGACCTTTCTATTAATATGCCTTATCCCTCTAAGCCAGCGCTGGAGACAACATCTCCATTTCCGTTGCTCTTCAGAACTAGTTGCTTTTGTCTCCACTGTTTTCACCTCTCGAAAAATAATAGGTGATTTTTTATTTTTTTTTTATTTTTATTTTTTCAACATCATGATTGAAGTCAGTTAATTCACCGTACCTTACAAGCTAGCTATGCATTTGTGGATTTTATTCAGTGATCAATTTTGCAGCCATGTGCCAGAGCTCCTTCCAAGATGAAACCCCAGCAGTATGGGAACCCCCCAGAGATCTCTGTTTAGTCCTATTAGAGGGAACCAGCCCTACAGTAATGTTGTTTGACTCACTTTTGGTGGGACTTAGTGGTCTGTACTGACCTATTAATTTGGCCTGAAGTGATGGTCTGGCAGTTACACAGTACATTACATTATTTACACACTTACAGGAAATCTGACTGTGAAATACAGTGCATACTGTACTGTACTGTACTGTATGTAACCAGTACTGTAGTCATCTTAAAGATGGAGAACTGAGAACTATTTTGTATTTTCACTCCTTTTTAATGGCGTAAGAAATGTTCAAAACTCTTGACCACATTTGCAAGATTTCCCAGCACTGGCCACAGAAGAATGAACTACAGCAGAGTTAGGGGGGGAAAAAGGCAGTGTCCCAGCAGACCTTTCAGCGCTGTTTTGAATTGAAGCGTATTATGCCACAGAAAATGGCTGGCAGTTGAACAATTGAGCAACAGGCTCCAAACGTGCAGTGTATGCAATGAAGGAGGCATCAAAGACACAGTCCCCAAGAGTCTTCCCTCTGAAAGTGTGATGGTATTATAAAAAAAAAAAAAACATTAGGCTGAAATTTATGTTGACAGTACATTCGCTGAGTCGCGCAATACTGTGATTTTGGGCATGAGAGCACATTTGAAGGTGGCAGGGTTTTTGAGGTGCGTGTTTGTAGAAATCCCAGTCTCTTGAGGGTGTAGGCCTCCCGAAGGATTGGGGGAGACACATGCAAGCAATCAGGACAACCATGGAAAACAGGACATCTGCCACAAGGACTAAGTGTAAACAGAGACGCACACACACACACACACACACACACACACACACACACACACACACACACACACACACACACACACGGCTGCTTGAGCATACATACACAGTCATGTGCACCCACACATGAGCCCACTCACAGCCGAAGCTTTCTTCATGGAAATAATTGGACCACAAAAATCTTTTTTCTTTAAAAGGGTCTTTCCTCATACATATGGACTAGAGGCACACTTTTACTAGAATATTTTTAGACTCCTTCTTGTAGTAAGCTAAAGCATTTTTTTTCCAGATGCCAAATAGGTACCAGACCCAGTTTACATCAGTGTTTTATTTGATGTGGTCACAATGCCCACTGTAATTACAGGGTAGCTTGAAATTCGTCCCAAAACGCCTCAGTGCGTGTGCCTTTGGATATTGTTACATTGACAGCTGAGATCGATTGCCTAAATATACGCTGAGTGAGTTGTGTGATCAAATAGCTGACAGACATGCACATACGGCAGCTGTGCCTTTCAAGTTGAGGTTTTGGTGGTGCTGTTCCACTCAACTTATCATTTTCCTCCAGGCACATCAGTGGTTCAAGTGGTGGCTACAGATGCAGATGACCCCACATATGGCAACAGTGCTCGAGTGGTTTACAGCATCCTGGAGGGACAGCCCTACTTCTCTGTGGATCCCAAAACAGGTAGAAATGTGCACACATCTGCTATATTCCTTGGCTTGAATTAATCATAATAATAAACATTAGAATGATAATAATCAACATTCAAGGCTTGCATGCATCACATGCTTCAAGTGCTTACATTTGCTGTACATTTATGTTTGCCATGTATCTAAAATGTATGTAAAAAGGTAACTAAAATCATTCTGCACTAGTGCACCTAAAGTATGTAAATTGTTACAGGTGTTTGAGAAAACATAATGCGTACAATAATGTATACAAATGTAAACATATGTTGTGTATATTCTCATCTACTCAGAACATCCCTGCCCCGCATTTAAGTTCATAATAAGCACACTCTCACTTGAAGTGTTTTGTACACAGTTTGATTTGTTAAGCACTTAGGCCATTGCCTAGGTTCAGGAAGTGTTCTCGAGTCATCGCTAACAAAATGAACTCTTACAGATCTAACTAAAGAACCCATTTTCTCTCAAGAAAGTCCCAGAGACAGCCCTGTGTGCTTGGAATCACACCTTGTTATGGCTTATGATTACAGCCACTGTTTAACTGATGATTCAGAGCACTGGGCTCCGTGCAGTGGAGACCTGCGGCTATTGTGATGGAGCTACTTGAGTGAGGAACTTGGTTGTGATGAGGTTGTAATGAGGTCTCTGGAACATTAGAGTCGCACCACACATCAGCCTCACCTGATTACAGAGCACCAAATCCTTCAGTGCAATCAGGAAAGACGCAAGCATGGAATCTGTTTCTCATTTTGTACATGGACACTATCATCATTGAAAACAGCCGAGTCTTGATTAAAACACCTCGGAGAATGTGGTCGTCGTTTTTTTTTTCACAATTCCACTGTCGAATTGATGAGAATTTGTAGGGTTCCTTCACGCGGCCCACTCATGTGGTGACGAGAGAGAGGGAAAGCCATAAGATGCGCCCTTAGATATTGATCCAGACAGCCAGATCCAGTGTAGCAGAGGGGAAATTGGTTCATTTAAATGGACACATTAAGTAGCATTAACAAAACAGTCTGACTCAAAAAAAAATAACAAGAAAGGTCCAATTTACTTCTCTATGTGTCTTGCATTTGTCTTCAAGCTTGTGCTCAGTCGTCCGCTGCATTGCCTCAGCGGAAATCAGATTAGAGTAAGCATGATGCCAAAGGAGGGTTAGACAGCAACTCTATTGCCATACTCTCATTACTCATATGAGACCACAGCTGTGTGACTTCTGTGGCTGTTATACAAGTGCAGTTGCCATAACCAATCAGTGTGACCAACTGACTATTTTCTTGACCAGTATTTTTGTAAAGTGGTATGGCTGTGGGGACATGTGCAGTTGGATCCCGGAGATATATGATGTCCATTTAGGGCCAAAAATAAAACATCTGGCCTCATCTGGATTGAAACAGTTCCTTAACCCTACTCATTCCCCTGGCATCAGAAACTAGAGCAGGGTGTGGAGGACTGGGGTCCACATAATAGCTTGGGCTTGGCTGATCTGAGGCTAAGATAGGCCAATGAAGTGACGTGTTCTGGTGAGCTATTGGAAGAAAAGAAATACCGCCAGGACATTCTATGGACAGAAATGCGGTAAATGTGTATATATTCAAGTCACTCCATCAGCTTTAATCGCATTATGGCTTATTCACATACAGTAAAGTTAATCCACCCCTCTGAACTGAAATGGATTTATATTCGCTTTAGGGGGCAGATGTGAATTTGCAGGTGATTCCATCTGAGGCTTTGTGATTTTTGTGATTTCAACACACATTATAAGCTGGATGGGAATCCACCAATCGTGTATGTATGAACCTGTGTGTATGTGTTAGCCTGTGAGCTTTTTTGTCCCCTTTTTGACTGTCAAATCGAGCCTATAATCACACATTTCCGCAGAACACACTGCAAACTATTCACAAAGGATCCACCAGGGCTTCCACACTCATCGTACCTTTCTCCTCATTCCTCTATCCTCATTGCAATGAAACAAATCAGACATCTTTGATGATGTTTAACCTTGAGCGATAGCTGGGGCACAAGGACAGAGGACAGTGGCCCGAGGTCCGAGGAAGCTTTACTTCCTAAATATGATTGCTCTGCCCTCAGGTCAAAGGTCAAACCCCTAACAACCCATAATTTTAGTAGAGGTAAACATGTCTTGTGTAATTATTTTTAAGTAAAATCTAAATGTCCCCTACATTAGGCGAAATGTTATTTAAGAAAAAAACATAGAGGCATAGAGGGACTATTTATTTATAAAGAATTACAGTACATAATTCTCCCTGACTTTGTCTTTTAGTTTGTGCAATAATTGTGGTGTACACCATGTAGGTGCTGTTCCACTGTCTTTATCTTCAGCATTTATTAGGAGCAAAGCAGAGAATTTCCGTCCTCGCTCTGGCGCTCAAATTCAAACCAGGTTCCTCCGCTCAAGTCCACTCCCGCTCAGAAATCGCTCTGCACTCATTCAAATTTAAAAGAGGAAGCAATGATCTGAATACCTAACTGATATTTTAAATAGAAATTTTAACCTCTATCCAAATTTTTCCATGGTGTGAGCGGTACCAGAGCAGAACTTGATCGAGACAGAGCAACCGCTCATGCCTTCAGAAAAAAAAAGAAAAAAAAAAAGAAAAAAAAATTGCTCCATGCTCCGTCTGTATTCCGCACACTCTGCACACATGCTCCTTTTGGAGGCCATCTCAGCAGCTGGGTCTTTCTTTTCCTTTCACTTGTGGATCATGTAAACCTCTATGTGAGATTGCTGTGGTTTGCTTTGTCAGAAAGGCTCTGTAGGGCCACTGAGGCCCCCAGGCATATCAGTCCTGAGGCAGAGAACCAGGTGAGCTGATTAGGGTACTGGGCATCCTCTCAGCCTTACTGGGTGATTAGTACATAGCAGGAGGCAGGTGGACTCCAGGTTGTTGATATTCCCTGAAGATTAAGAGTGATAGCTGAAATATTCACCTCTGTAGACCCTATGCAAGTCCACTCGTGCCTTCCAGTCGGGTAAGAATCAAACACAGCTGATGCTAAACGTTTCTGCCGATAATCCCTCATGTAGAATCGTGTAGTTGATGGAGGAAGCCACTATCAAATTGTATTGACTGTCAAATGGGCTGAGAGGGTACAAATCACGTTTTAATTTAGATAGTAAGCTCCAGCTAAGTCATGACCTCATGACCTAGCCTGCCTGCTAACCATAACAAATGGGGGTGGATGCTATCAGGGATAATGCAAGTGTGAAATCTACGGCTAGTCATCATGCTTCTTTTAATGAATACACAGGGAAAATTCTGCAATAATCTCCCATTGGAACCAGCAGATCTTGTTAGCCAGATGGATTAAGTCAAAGTTATACTTCAACGTGCCTACAGGAGCAGACAGGAGGTTACACTTGGAGACAAATGAAGGGTATGAACAAGGGACAGAATGTTACAGGAACATTACAGGAGCATCAGCCGTTAATATCTTGCCCATGACATGAAATGAAATTGATTTAGGTATAGGTATAGGTTTAGTCAGAATTTTGCGTCATTTAAACTAGGACTCTAGGGAGAATGGGATTAACCTTGTGCTTATTGGATACAGTATCTCACCACTAGTGCTGGTTCCCATGTATTGCATGTATGTCTCTCTGAGAGTGAGGCATGTTCTTCTAAAGCTTATAGATCACTGTGCTCACAGCTGGAGAGGTGTCCTTAAAAAAGTAGGGAAAAGTAAAATTGGGGTGTCTTTTGCAGGGGTCATCCGAACAGCCCTTCCTAACATGGACCGCGAGGCACGAGACCAGTACCTGCTGGTCATCCAGGCCAAGGACATGGTGGGACAGATGGGCGGCCTCTCTGGCACCACGTCCGTGACTGTGACTCTGACAGACGTGAATGATAATCCACCACGCTTCTCCCGAAGTAAGGCTCCACACTACACTTCTACACTCCAGACTACACCACACAGTAGGCCAGTGTGCAATCAGTCCCATCAGAGTGCAATTTAATGATAACTGTCTTAATGTTTTTTTTTATTGATTTCACAAACTTTCCAAACCCTGTTTCAAAACAGTCTAATGGCAAGACATGCAGCTCTATTGGATTCGAGTCTTGATTGCTGAATCACTTAATGCAACTGGGATTCATCTTCATCATATTTTTAGCATAGCAGATAACCCAAAGAAGTTATTTCGTGAAAAATGTTTACACTGATTTCCTGTAGGTTTTGCAAAAGTTGTCATAGAGGGGCTGTAAACTATTACACTGGACTCCATTGGATTTAATTGGAAATTAAAATCGTGGTCCCTCACAGCTAACAAATATATTGAAGAATGACCCTGCTGATATATTCTGCTTATAGCAATGTAATGTTATTTACATGAAATCCGGTTGGTGGTGTAATGGGATTTAAAACCATAGACTGTTTTGGTCGTTGTAAGGAATGTGTCTCTCTCTCTCTCTCTCTCTCTCTCTCTCTCTCTCTCTCTCTCTCTCTCTCTCTCTGTTTCTGTCTGATTGTGTTGCATGTTATGATTTTTTATATAAGTAGCTATGAGTTAACATTGTGAGCAAATGTGAAATGTGATTTCTATTTAATCTAATACTTTGTCAGCATTTATGATGTTAGAACTGACATTAATATTAGATTAGTAATTAATAAAAATCTTCAACTGTGTAGACAAATTCAAAATATCTTATTTTCAGCCACACGCACACACACACACACACACACACACACACACACACACACACACACACACACACACACACACACACACACACACACACAGGCCTTCAACACCATTCTGGAAAAATCAAGGATCCCTACTTCACTGTAGCAAAAAATAGATATGGGAGCTCTGAAGCAAAACAGTTACCCCCCTCAACTACTAATGAATCCAATACTCATTAAAGTTTACCCCAGCTTTTAATTAGCTCATGTTGTCACTGTGTTTTCTATAGCATTTTTTCTATTAAAAGAACACTGGCAATTGGAGGAGCAATCTCTGATGTAAGCCCTTACCTGCAGAGAGAGAGAGAGAGAGAGAGAGAGAGAGAGAGAGAGAGAGAGAGAGAGAGAGAGAGAGAGAGAGAGAGAGGCTTGTGGCTTAGACCAGCAGCCAGGTTATGAGAATGAAAACACATGAAATTGGAAAATAGTGTCATCAATAACTGTTTCTCTTTTCCTCATTTTGTGTATTTTTTTGTGTGTGTTTTTTGTCTGCTTGTGTGTGTGTGTGTGTGTGTGTGTGTGTGTGTGTGTGTGTGTGTGTGTGTGTGTGTGTGTGTGTGTGTGTGTGTGTGTGTGTGTGTGTGTGTTTCTGTGTGTCCGTCTGAAGAATCCTATCAGTTTTCGGTCCCCGAATCTCTGCCTGTAGCATCAGCAGTGGCCAAGATAAAGGCGCTGGACGCAGATGTGGGCTCCAATGCTGAAATGGACTACAGAATTATAGATGGCGATGGCCTTGGGATGTTCAGGATCTCCACGGACAAAGACACCCAAGAAGGAGTCCTCTCTCTGCTAAAGGTATTCAGGGCCAGAGATTTTTTTATTACTATTTTTTACATGCACGTATTCTCTGTTTTGTGTCTGTTCATTTCACAAGGTAGCTGATGCAGATGTTTCAAATATGTATAGAATGAGTCCCCACATATTTCTTATGGGAGCTATACTATACATTATAACTGTTGTCAGGGAGAGTGAATAGATTCCCAAGGACCCACCTCAGCTTTTCAAAAATCATGTGTAGCCTATTTATCTCAGAATCAATATTTGTCTTGACAAATCGCTAGATTCACAGTCAATACTAAGCAAATTACAGATGGATGATAGTGTTTATGGCTTAAAAATGAAGCCAAGAATGGTAGGCATTGACACAGCTTTTTCACTTGAATGAATAAGGTCAACTTATTGTGTGAAAATTGACCTCGGAAATATTTTGTAATCTTTTCAGGCTTTTTGAATATATGAATCTTTTGAATATTTAAAAAGAAGTTTTACTTTTTATTTATTAATTTTTGAAAATTTATCTCACACATTGTGCTTTTTTCTCCCTCTTCCAACCAGAACTTGGATTTTGAGACCAAAACTAGTTACACATTGAGGATTGAAGCCTCCAATAGGCACCCTGACACCAGATTCTTGAGCCAGGGGATGTTCAGTGACACGGCCACCATCCGGCTGACTGTGGAGAACGTTGATGAGCCCCCTCTTTTCTCCTCGCCACTGAGTAAGATGGTAGTGTCCGAGGCCGCCAAAGTTGGCACCATTATCGGCACCATGTCGGCTAATGACCCTGATTCTACCAATAGTGCCATCAGGTAAGGAGTTACCATTAAATTAATGATTATTTGTATATGGTATATTGATCATTGTATATAGTATTCACACTTTCACAGGTATTACATTTACATTTTTTTTAAATGTCAAAGCTAAATTATGTAGCTACCTTAGACCTGTACACTGTCTTATAACAAAGAAAGCTGTATCTCTATCAATGCTAACACAGTCTGAACATCTGATGATGCACTCGTTAATGTTCTCGTACCATGTAAAAAACACGACCTATCTTGTTGAAGTCTGAAAGTTTTAAAGCTATATTAATTGCTTTCTTCTCTTCAACTGCTAAGGTGATACAGTATATTTTTTCATGCGGCTTTTCTCTAATTAAATAAAAACCGAGGCGGTTTATTCTGGGATATCACTGTATTTATCTCCCTGCTGTGACTAAATCAGTTAGAGAAATAAAAACCCACAGTGTCTGAAAACCTCACATGACAAGGGGTCAACCATGAAATAAATATTTTAAGCTATACTTAATTTAGGTACACTGCCTTATTTGACTTGAACGTGTTAAACAAATGCAATCATTCCCTTTGTTTGAATGTTCCTCCACAACATCTGGTAGCTGTAGAATTTCAGACCGTGATGACCACAACAATTCTGCCAGTATTTTTTTACATCTGAGTTTTGTTTTGCAGGTATTCAATAGATCGCAACACAGACCTGGAACGTTTCTTCAACATTGATTCAACAAGTGGAATTATCAGCACTGCGAAGCCACTGGACAGAGAGGTCAATGCTGTGCACAACATCACCATCCTAGCCATCGAAAGCAGTAAGTAAAATGTTTCCCTCCTTTAAACTTGATCACATCCTATTGCGTTTTTTTTTTTTTTTTTCTCAAATGGTAGACTTGTCCTATAATTCATCTTTCTGCTGGGAATGAGAGCCAAGAGTGGGTTGGAACACATAAAGAAACAGTCTTCATCATTATAAGCTGTGGTTTTCTTGGGGGTGCAGGTAGAGTTGATTGTTGTCCATTATCTGCGCTCTATCAGATTGGAAAAGACATCCAGTGTCATTTTTTTCTCCACTGACCGTAATGCAGAGTGGCAGTGCCCTCCGCCGTCTGTCTGAGCCAACGGAGCCACAAGAGGAGCATGTCAGGAGATTCACAAGTTATCTAAAACTAGGCTATTTCATTTGAAGCCTTGCACAAACTTCTGGTGGCCTGCTGGATATGACACACTGATATACTTTTCATTGTTTAAAGATTCTGTTTCAACGAGAATGGCAGTTTGTAGAACACACACCTCAACCAGGCTATATGCTGTATGTGTTGAATGTGAGAAAAAAAAAGTGAACCTTGTGAAATTTGTGCCTGCACTTCATGAGTTGGATCTGCTCCAAAGTCGTGTTTATTTTGCCTTGGGCCAAGCTACATTTTTCTTATCAGGATCGGGCTCACAGAATGTGTAATCCTGCAAACAAACAAACAAACAAACATAAAAACACACACAGGTGAAAAAATAAACATTTGGCAGAGTTAATGAAGTCTGTTCTCGTTTACAATGTAAGTCTCCAAAGCAATGCCATGATGGATGTCTTCATGCTGAAGCTCTAAGGCTCGGACTAAAAGTGATTTACCAATTCATATTTGCATAGGGTTCCAGCTAGTCGTGCAGTGAGGGCATGTGTGGCTCTCAATCTCTCGCCATGGTTCTCTGTGGAAAGCAGCACAGATGAATGCTTTGGCTTGGCCATTGGGCAGCACAGGCCTGCATGCGTTGCATCTATGTGCTGATCCAAGTCAAAGCTGCGGTCAAGGTCCTCTGCACAGATGCCATTTGCCAGAGGTGACTGCAGTTGAACACCCCCCCCCCCACACACACACACACACACACCCCTCATCCCCATCCCCTCACCCACAGAAGTCGTGGGGTTTGATGGAGTCTCATCTTGATTCTAGCCGATGGGCAGGTCACTTACCTCTTCCAAGTGAGCTTCAGACCTCGCCCCCGCCTCCTCCCGTTCCCCACCATACCAAGTCATGCCACAGCTGACTCAGAGTATCCTGGTCACTGACTTTGCAAATGACCTTGAGGGAGAAAAAAAACATGCACACACCTTTCTCTGCCCAAGACCACTCCGCCCACCAGCCGGCAAGCCTACCTGCCATCCATCTGAATGATGCACTATAATCATATCTTCAAATGGTTACATTCCTGCTTCAATATCCATGAACATGGACAAACTTAATGGCAGTTTGCAGGTACAGCCACCCACACCATAGATCATTGTCAGCGGCATCTGCTATCCCCGCAGTGGCTCTTGGCAGAGAAGATTGAAATGTCCCTTTCTATTTATCTTTGAAGGGTGAGCGAGGGTCTTGTTAGGACTCTAAAGTTAACTTGCAAGTCTTCTCCACAGTGCCTGACTTGAGAACCATAGAGGCTGATATTAAACGGAAAATTCACCTTAAAATTCAGGGCATTTGGAACTGCTGTGATACCTGAACTAAAAAAGACATCATCTCATTTTAGATCTTTTGATCTTTATTAATTGTGCTTCAATTTTTTTTTTTTTTTTGTGCCTTGCAGCTTTGCTAGTTTTCATATTTCAAAATGCATGGTTAAATTCCTGTCAGCCATGGCTAAAAGATAATGAGAAATATTGTAATGAGTTACTTTTGTTCCTTGGACACATTTTCTTCAAAGAACAGAGTTGCAACACGATCTCAAGTAGGTTTTATGGATGTTTTCTATTGTGCATCGTGTGCCTTGCCCTTTGAAGTAATTTGCTTCAAAGATGTTGACTGAGTTTGAGCTCACAGACACCATCTCCCTGCTTTTGTGTTTGTTTGCAAATCTGCCAATCATAGGGTTGTTACTGAAACCTGACTGCGGATTAAGATGTTTATGATGTCATCTAGTCATTTGTTTATCCACACACTTCATCTCATTGCAGTGAGAATAAGACTCTATAATGTGTACAAGGAAGCGCTGTGTTCTCACGTCTCTCATGCCAATAAACACACTATAGTATTCGACTGTCAAACAAACCACCATAAATATATGTACTAATATTATATGTATTTATGTGAGAAAAGTATTTTTTTTTAAACACAAAAATGTATTACATGTGAAGTGGAACTGTTTCTGCTAACCAAACGTTAGTAGTTAGACGCCCCTGTCTTGTTCATGACAAGAAAAAGCAGTAGCTTCATGTCTGTCTGAAAATCGCTTCGTTTCACAGCTTGCCAGGAACATCTGCATTCATATTTTGCCATCAGTGGAGATCATGTAGCGAACAGATGGAAATGAGAACTTGAGTAACTCCCGTCTCGCTGCCTGGTTGGACATTGTAGTTTATGAATTCCCACCCCTCTAATCAAAGAAAACCTCTGATCCCGACCACTGCAGCTGAATAGATAATGCCAAATCATATTAAAATTTAATATTGTCTCAGCTGTCCATCCAAAGAAAGAGAAAAAAAAATAGATTTGAGAGCAGTGTTACCCTGACCCTTGGAGAAGGGCAGCAGGGGAGACTTTACCGAGTGCTGCTGTGCTCGGCGCTTTTTCGAGGACACTCACTGCAGAGGACAGCCTGTCTCTGCTTAGCTCATTCCCTCACACACACCTAGGCAAGCCGACACAACAACACTCTTACACATATGCACATATGCACACACAAATATAAACAGAAGTGACTGCTGCCAACACACACACACACACACACACACACACACACACACACATGCAGCACAAACAATAGACGCGGCAGATGTTAATCTTCTGCTTGACTTGTTGCTTTTTGCCCTCCACAGGTTCCAACCGCTACAGTAGCAACTGCAATTTAGATGACCAGATAATTTGATTCAAAACATGCATATACTAGGGAAAGTTTCTATCTCCACCACCACGGATGCATAACTGTTAATTTCAGACTCCTGTGCGACAATTAAAAGTTACTAAACTTGGAGGTAAACACCCATGGAAGTGGCGATGAACATCAGTTTGCCGAGTTCCATCATTGTGCTGGCGTTATAATTCTGGCTGCATTCAGTCACACCTAAAAGCACACTGCAGTTAGCAAATAATCACCCAGCTGTTTCCATATCCTCTAATTTGCAAACAGTTTGACAAGATTCACAGAGGCCTTTATGTCTGTAGGCAGCTCGCCGTTGCTCACATCTCCCAGGAGACTTAAGGACATGGAGATGAATTCATTGGCGATGCTTATCGCCTGAATTAAAGTATGGCGGCGATACGGGCATCAATCACTGTGATGCCTCCGTCTGAAATTTACCACCTGTCCCGGGAGCACCTCGCCGGGAGGAGAGAGAGTGCCTGCTCTGCTGATGTTGAAAAGCACAGGCTTGCACTCTGGCTGGCCTAATTTCAGCCCCTCCAGGTTCACTGAGGGTGTCATTTCCAAATGCCAGCATCACTCAACCCCCCCTCCACACACACACACACACACACACACACACACACACACACACACACACACACACATACACAAATACAGCATCTGCTCAACACTGGGCTTAGAGCCTGCACAATTACACAGAGACCTTGACCCGCTGTTCTCCTTCTGCGACAACAGGTTTTTTTTTTTCCTTCTTCCCTTTTCTTATTTTTCTTTTTTTCCCCCTGTAGTACTGAATAAAGCATTTGAAAGTAACATGTCCTTTAGAGGAATAAAGTTATAACACAACATAATACTGGCTGATCCTTTATCAGCCAGCAGTCAATATCATAACCCAGTTCCTTTGATGCAGCACGATCTGGCGTCTGTTGTCAGAGGAAGATGAAATGTTTATTTGCTGCCGCTCTAAAAGCAGGGTATTTTTGTCTGACATGCTCGCCTTGTGTCTAAACCACACATTCGCAAGGGAGGGAGCAAATGATATTCACAAATGCAGAGTCGCTGATGTAGATCATGCATACTAATTGCCTTTTTTTCTCCCTTTCTCCTTCTCTCCTCTAGTGGACCCTGCTCAAGTCGGCAGAGGGGTGGCCCTGATTACGGTGATGGACATCAATGACAACGCCCCTGTCTTCGCTATAGAATATGAAACATTCTTGTGTGAAAGCTCCAATCCTGGTCAGGTAATTACCGCAGGCCTCTTTTTTATCTCATGATGGTATGCTATTTGCAACAATATCAGGTTTTGGTCAGGATATGAAAAAAGTTCATTTTTCTACAGATTGTGCTCTTTCCACAAAAACAGCCCAGACAGACAGACAGACAGACAGACAGACAGACAGACAGACATGTAAAACGTGAATCCTAACTATTTTAGGATTGTTGGATACCGTTGGTTTGATTGTTACCAGTCCCATACTGTTCCCTTTGGTTTGCTTTTGGCCAACTGCAATTATTATTGCTCCATCCTCAGTCATGGACTCCAACAGGGAATGGCTTTGAATAGTAGCAGGCCATAGTCCACCCAGTCCATGCACCACATAAGGGCTTTCAGTGATGGTAAAGTACCACAGTGGCGATCACCGAGCTTGTAGTTGACCAAAAAAAAAGCACTGTTGGACACATTCGTTGAAAAGGGGCCCCACACGGATTTCAGCAGCAGGCCCTTTCCAATCAAAGGATCAAAACAGGACTCGCTGGTGTAGAAAAAGCTCCACATCAATTCAAATGGGCTGAAGGTGACTGTGGCATGAAATTGGTTTGTTGGAGAGCGGTGGCAGATGGGGCAAGGGCCAGGCCCCCTTCTGTGGTGCCCAACGCCACGGCACAAAGAAAAATCCTCGCTCCTTTAAAAACGATGTACCCACACGGTGTATCAGCAGCTTGACAGAGACCCATTCAACCACATGCATGTGTTTGGTGTTCAAATACTACAACAAGCTCTTGGAAATGGAAAAAAAATGCTCCTTTGACTCAAAACCCTCTGGTTCGGCCAGTAGGAGCATAACTGTACATTCACAGTGGTTAAAAATATAATGACATTACTCACCGATGAATAGCCTCAATTACAACATGAGCAGACAAGGTGTTAAACCCCCGGCCTCCTTCTAATGAGCCTAATAAAAGCCCTTGGCGCTGGCAGGAGATGGTGTCTGATGGACTGCACAGGCTATTGACCTTTGCTTGAGTCACATTTACATTTATGCAATGCTAAATGATACGGCCATTGGATGTGCTGCTGCAGAAAGTCCACTCTCACTTGGAGCCAGAGCCAGGCTTCTGTGCTCTGAGGGCTTGGGTCTCCAGAGTATTCTTTATTTATTTATTTATTTATTTATTTATTTATTTATTTTCCTGAAGGTTGATGTATTCTTCTGCGATTGTGATGTCTCCAGTGTCGCAGAAGTGGGCCTTGCGTCTACGGGTAATTGGATTACCATGTCAATCGAGTAAGAGAAGCAAAGTTGATTGTCGCGCTGATTGAGAGAGCAGCCATAACGAGGGGCTTGAAGACAATCCAGTCCTCCCATCGGCATTGTCAATTGAAAGCAGAAAGTGCGCAAGAGGGCATGTGGGGGAAAAGGAATAGGCTGCAGGGGGTAGCATAGATTTGGGCTTTAGCTCTCTCTGTTGGAACGACAGTGTTTGTGTTACAGCAATTAGGGCGAAAGCTTTGACACTCCAAAGTTGCACAGAGACTGATGTTTGCTCTCTCTCTCTCTCTCTCTCTCTCTCTCTCTCTCTCTCTCTCTCTCTCTCTCTCTCTCTCTCTCTCAGTCTCTCTCTCACTCTGGTAATGTGTGAGGGAAGTGCTTGCGGGCCTGTCTCACAGACACTATCGCTGTGCCTTTGAAAGCAACACACACACACATCCCTCTCGGGAAGAAGCTTTATGTGTTTTTTGTCCCTCACGGCTCTCAGTCACTCTAACTTTCAAAAATTCTCTCTTTCATATTACTGGGCTAAATTACTTGCCCATCTCCCTGGAGCCTAGCAGACCTTAGGTGTCTCCTGTCTGTCTGCCGGAAAATGAAAATTGCTGGATGTTTTTTTTTTTTTTTTTCCCCTACCGAACATTTACAGCCCTCATCCATGTGTGTGGTGCTCTGATATCTTTGACCAAGGGACAGCTCAGAGAAGTAGCCTGGTGACAATACTACTCAGTTTTGAGCATGAAAGGCTGTGTTCCGCTGTGATGTGTTATCATATGTTTACAGCACAGCACTTCACAGTTTTTTTCTGCCTTTCTTTCTTTCTTTCTTTCTTTTTTTTCCATTGAGGTTGCATTGGAGTCAAATGGGAGGTGTCGGTATTCTCAGGTTTATCACATCTCTCTTGGCTTGTCTGCCTGTTTCTCTGGAAGGTTTCGAACTCATACACGTTATATGAGGCCTTGTGTTTACTCAAAGAGAAAAAGACTGGCCCATCACCTTTGGGAGATTAGAATATCACTTACTGCTGTGAACTAGCGCCACTATGTTTTGGTCCTGTTCAACTGTTTTTTTTTTTTTTTTATCTGTGGTTTGTTGTTCATTGGTTCTTTTGAGAGGGTAAAATATCCTCAGGAGGCAATGTTCTCGAGAAAGTGATGTCTCTGTGATGTTCAGTGTTTTGAGAAGTCAACAACACAAAAAGCAAGGTGTTGGTATTTTTTCGTCAGAGAGTTTTTCAATATCTGCTGCTTTTGTTTCTCAACTTCTCGCCTCATTTTTATGTGTGTTTGTTTATGAAAACACTGAGTTGGAGATGTGAATTGTGTTAAATCAATTTACTCTCTTAACCAAACTCCATTGTATCATGTAACAGATTTTTCATGAGAAAATACAGTATGTAACAACAAAGATATGAGCCAGGTGCAGACAGGTAGAACCCCAACCACCCACCCACCCACACACACACACACACACACACCTATGTGACAGAGTTGGAAACAGATGGCAAGTTGTAAAAGAGCATCCCCCAAATCCCTAGCAAACAAGTGGACTTTAATGGGGTCGACTCTGCTTGGCTTTTGGTTTAGCTCACAGTGTTTTTAGCTCTCCGCTCGCACTCACCCCAGTGCCCTTCAGCCAGCTCTTCCCCTTTGTCTTCAATGTCACTCTAAGACTTATAACATTGTCTACTGGTTGACAGTGTGATACATCACTAAATAAGTCAGAGCAACATCTGTGCTTTCAGGGTACTTTGTCTCATCTGAGAGAAAAATCCCTTCAGTCCTTGCCTCCTTTTTTTCTTTCTTTCTTTCTTTCTGTCTTTTTTTCTGTCTCTTTTTTGTACTCTCCTCCCCAAAATGTTGTTGTGGAGATTAAAACATACTATAAATTTATTTATTTATGGTGTATTTACATGCTGTGCTCCCTCTGGCAATGCTCAGCTTTTGTAATTAGAGGAAAGCTTATGTCATCACCCCTCTTGCCAGAGGAGAAGGCCTCCTCGGTGGGCTGTGCTGGGCATCTGACAGACGGCGATAATGTGGTCATCTCCGGCTGTCAGGTCTGCACATTAGTCTCCGCCTGGCTGGCCAGCCTCCCGAGACGGACGCGGTATGGGGTTAAAGATTTGCCCTGCAGCTAGAACAGGTTCAGTCACATGAATGGCGATACTCAATCTCCAGCAAACCCGAAAGCTGCTGAACAAAACCTCTCTCTCTCTCTCTCTCTCTCTCTCTCTCTCTCTCTCTCTCTCTCTCTCTCTCTCTCTCTCTCTCTCTCTCCCTCTTTCTCAGTCAATTCTCATTCTGTCTCTACAGTTTCTGATCACAGAGTTCCCTTAATCTTTTGAGCATTCATTAGTCCACTCAATCAGATGACTTATTAATGAATATGAATTATATATTGCAATATAAGACTTGTTTAGGATTTGATTTTAACTTAAGCATCGCTGGATCTCTATATATGATTCATTTCATTAATAATTATGGATTTTTCCTCTTACATTATTCATTTACCACTTTGGTCCTTCACAAAAGGTGTTAAAAAAATTAGATTTTTTTTTTTTTTGTGTGTGTGTGTCTAGTGCAAACCTCTCTCAGTTATAGACCACGTTCCCTATAGGGAATTTTCCTCTTCATTTTGCAAACACATTGCCCCTTTCAATTTATCCATTTTATTTAACTATGGACCATGACCATTCAAGCCTTTTGCCATAAGCATTAGTTGTATGAACTCATACACATTTTGATTCATCACAGTATGCTTTACTAGAGAGTGCCTTTTTGAAAAATAGATGTCATTTTAAGTTAGATTCTCATTCATGATTAAGATATATTTACGGATAAAAAAAAGCGCCACCCATTACCCCTACCTTTGCCAAGTAATCACTTAAAGTGAGAACGAGAGATTAAATCTGAATCGTTAACTAAATAAATAAAACGTTAATCCTTTCTCCCATTAATGGAGCGTCTGAAAGCAAGAAGTACATGTTGGGCGAGTCTATTTATTGTACCCCCCTCTCGCTATAGGCCCTGTGGAGCTGGTTTGAGGAGATTTCCTCTCAGATTGAGTTTGTGCTGACTCCAGCTGGACACGGGGGGATCGCCCTGCACACAGTATTTAACCTAGCCAAAGCCCACAGATTAGACCACAGCAGTGTCAAGGGAATCTTCTTACAGCGCAACCTGATGGGCCACCCCAGATAATCATCTTTAAAAACATAGCACTTTTTAAATGTCCTATGCTCTCTCTCTCTCTCTCTCTCTCTCTCTCTCTCTCTCTCTCTCTCTCTCTCTCTCTCTCTCTCTCTCTCTCTCTCTCTCTCTCTCTCTCTGTCTGTCTCTCTATCTCTATCCCTCTATTTTCCCCACCTCTATCTACCTCTCTTTAATTTGTGGGAAAGTTCCTGAACATACTTTTGATATATTCAGTGATAAACTGTAAAAGTGTGTATTGATAGAAATATGTATACTGTTGAGATATCAATATAATTTGAACTGAACTTACAATGCACTGATGTCCATGAATTGTGAATTCAGAGCTCATAACAGGATTCTGGTCCTCACTGTCTGTGTTTCATGAAGTATTGATTTTCCTTGCAGTCTTAACCGCAATTCCAACCTACGTGGTTTTCTGCTGTTATCACAAGATGGATTGTTTAGATAATAATTTAATCAACAAAATATTAATGCTGTTTTAAAGTGTATGAGTCTAATAACAGGTTTTTTCTGCAGGTGATCGAAACCATAAGCGCAGTGGATCGAGACGAACCACCCAGCGGACATCGTTTCTTTTTCTCTCTTGCTGCTGAGGCTGTAGGCAACCTGAACTTCACCTTGAGAGATAATAAAGGTTGGTTATAGCTCTGCGCTCTCATAAACACTCACCAAATGTACATCTATTCAGAGCTTTATTGATTGAATGATCATGTTATTATCGCACAGGACATGACCACTGAAAAAGGGTTTGATAGGAATCATATAGAAACCAAGGCTATAAAGAGTGTTTGAAAACTGAGTCATTGAAAAGCTGTTGTTTTTGTTCTTTAAAAGGGCTAAAATGGTACGGATGCTATGAAGTAATCTGTCCGAGTTTGTTTGTTTGTTGTTTTGTTCTCTCTCTCTCTCTCTCTCTCTCTCTCTCTCTCTCTCTCTCTCTCTCTCTCTCTCTCTCTCTCTCACTCTCTCTCTCACTCTCTCTCTCCCTCCCTCCCTCTCTGTCCCCCTGTCTTCCTGCTTGCTTGTATAAACCACTTCATCTTTTCCTTGGTCTGCTTATGTTCTTATAGGGGACGTGTGGGAGGGATGAGTAAGGGTGAAAGGGAGCTGGGATGGGGTGGATGGGTGGTTGGGTGGGTTATGTTGTTTCTGTTTGAATTCATGAAGAGTTCAAGAGATCTCTCACATTGTATTACAGTTTGAGGTTTGATCATTCAAGACAAGGAGAAAAAAAAGTAACTGATAGCTGAATTTAATCAATGACTGTATTCTGATAATCAGTTACTGTATTCTCCTTGAGTTGTGAGGTTGTGGGGGGAGAGATGTTTGATAACTCTGTCGTTATAAAACTTCCCTCTGATTGTGCTCTTCACATTGTGATTGGCCCTGCCAGAATTGGAGTCCCGGCTCACATGCTAGCATTTTGCTGCCGCTATAGGGGCATCAAGATTCCATGGCTCCAAAACGCTGCAGGATGTATCATCCCATCAATGAATTGGCATTAATTTCAGTAAAGACGCAGTTTACATGCAGTGTAGTTCCCATGGATGTAATTCAAGTACTGCTTAAAAGAAGTTGGGTGCGTCTCTTATTCATTTTGTCTTCCCACATCCTGTTTTCTGGGGTTTTATGTTACTGCAGCGTGCGGTCTAATGAAGTGTTGTTCAGCCTTCAAAATATCTGAGAGGTTACGTGTTTACCACCACACTGCTTCAAACCACAGTCAAATGTATTGCTCTCTCTTTCCCATGATGGCATCCATAGAAAGAAAGAAAGAAAGAAAGAAAAACGCATTGAGAGCGAGTCCAGGTCTGTGGGACTGCGACAAGCCTCATCATCAAAATATGGGCATTAATCTGTCCTGCTAGCCTGCTGTGCCGTGCTTGCAGTCTGGCCAGGCTCTTCAGACATCATGGTTGACTGGCTTCCCCAAAGAGAATCACTAATGACCCCAGCCTCAGTCAGCTGAGTCAGTCCAATAGAGTCCAAGTCATTCCTGCATTCAAACAAAAGGACATGAAAATGACTTGAAGGAACTATTTTACTGTAGGCACATGTATACGTCAGACATGCTCTATGCACCATACTGTACCTACAGTAACAATATATGTTTCTACTCTGATCTAATCAGCATCTAATCACTCTATTCCTTCTTTCTTCTCCTTCCCCTCTTTTTTTTTTTTTTTTGGCAGACAACACAGCCTCCATCTTGACCAAGCGTGCCGGCTTCCAGCGGCGGCAGCAGTCGCTGTACCGGCTGCCGGTGCTCATTGTGGACAGCGGGACGCCGGCTCTGAGCAGCACCAACACACTCTCTATCCGCGTGTGCGAGTGCGACGGCGACGGCTCTCCCCAGTCCTGCGGAGCGGAGGCCTTCATGCTGTCGGCTGGCCTAAGTACCGGGGCTCTCGTCGCCATCCTGGCCTGCATACTCACACTGCTGGGTAAGACACAGCACTGCCTCTCTCTATGGGTCTCAGCAGGCCAGGCAGGAAATATTTGCTTTCATTTCAATGCATTGCTGTTACACACAAACACAGTCTATCATTTTTACAGATGAGTCATGAATGTGGGAGGTGATTTTTTACCCAGATGGAGCGATTTAATTAGCATTTGGACCTTATGCTGGAATCCACATGTGCCACTCTATAGTGTAGCTGGCATGTACTCTCTGAGTTACGTCTACACTGAATTGTATCTGACAGAGGAAACTGCTCAATATCAATTCCATTTCAGTGACAAACAATACATCACACAACAGATTTACACACAGCTTTTGTGTGTGTGTGTGTGTGTGTGTGTGTGTGTGTGTGTGTGTGTGTGTGTGTGTGTGTGTGTGTGTGTGTGTGTGTCTTTCCACCACAATGGTCCAGAATGACTTATATGACAACACTATCTCGATCAGGCCCTTTGCTGATTGCTATATCAGGAGATTCATTAGTTGATTGTCACATGAGAGCACATCAGACTCATCGTGCCATGCCTTGCCCCTGATCCTGCTGATGATGCTGCTTTGTTTTGATTTGACGACCTGGTGACTGTCGTGACTACTTTGTTGATGGACAGATTGATTTCTTGATTAGGCGATGACATTGATAATGTGTCTCTACACAGGCTATCCGTATTCTCCAAGTGGGAGAAAATTGATTGAAGACATGAAACATTTTAGAGGGATGTTGCTAAAGGAAAGCTTGTTGATATGCAGTGTTGCCATGTACAGCTGTTACGAAATGAATTGGAAGTTATGTGATACCTTAGTAATGTTATAGAAACAGAAACAAATTGAACGACTCTTTGATCTGATCTGATCTGATATCAAACGCAGGTCATGCAAAATCAACATCTGAAGCATATATAGTTTTCTTATGAATCACACCTGATCTCCTTTCTCTTCATAGTCTGTTGCCCAAATTTTTGCATTGTCCTCACACACCTTGATGTTCAGACCGTCTCCCAGACTTTAGTAATCAGTCAGAAGATTGGACTGTGACAGCTTTGTTTGGATGAGGCAGAAGAAAGACAGAACAGTAATGAAAATGGTCTCAGACACTTCAAAAAGAATTAGTAACTGATATATTAAAGGACCTCTTACTCAGAGTTGTTGGGTAAATATTTTTTTTTAAGTAGACTGATGAAAAGATCTTGGATCTTTTTCAAGATCATGAATGCACCTATCAAAGTCGTGAATGCACCTATTGAAATCCTTTTCATAGCCTATAATCAGAAAACGTGTATCAACTTAATTCTTTTTTTCATAACATCTGTTGATGTTTTTGTTCAGAAAGATTTTTTTTTTTAGTGTTATTTAACGTTTCTTGAGATTTATTAAAGTAGAGTACAGTTAAATACAGTAACGTGAGAGAAAGACCTTGAGGACCTTGTTAGTGAAGTAAACATAATTCTTATAGTCGCCCCGAGGTTTGGTTTTCTCTCCCCCCCTTTCCCTCCCTCTTTCCCTCCCAAGCTTCTTAGCCATTCGGCCTTTGATTAATTCTAGCTCTTGCAAGACATTTGCAGCAGTGCCTTGCCTCTGCCCTCACTAAGGGGAAAAAAAATAATAAAAAAGGAATCTCCCCCAGCCTCCTACAACAGTAGGATTAGGCCTGTGCGCTGGCTGATCTGAGCTGTTATTTTGGGCTGGGGAGGCAGAGCCCGCGGGGCCAGAGCCTGAGCCTGCACTGCTCTGCTCTACTCTGCTCTGCTCTGCTGTGCTCACTCTCTGGCTCGGAGGAAAGGTGGAGGAAGGGGAGAGCTCCGGAGGAGGAAAGCCGACAAATCAACGAGCAGATCCTTCTTTTCCTTTACCCTCTTCTGTTTTTCTTTCTTTCTTTCTCTCTTTCTTTCTTTCTTTCTCTCTTTCTTTCTTTCTCTCACTTGTGCTCTCTTTCTCACTCTCTCTCTCTCTCTCTCTCTCTCTCTCTCTCTCTCTCTCTCTCTCTCTCTCTCTCTGTTTTTGCAGAAATAATAAATTAACAGGCCTTGTGTGCCCAATACTGTCTGCATTAGTCACACTAAACAAGCAGCAGAAATAGCAGGACAAAGCATGCATGGCACCTAATGCAGCCATGAGCACAAGATTCAGTGTGCTGCTCACTGAGGCAACACTTGGTGTGTTATTCACTCCACAATCTGCATTGAACAAATGAATATTTATCAGTCTTCAGGAGTGGAACCTCATCCCTGTTTTATTATATATAGTGGCATGTAAGAGTGGAGTGCAATGAGTGATAGACCTATTTGTGCTGTGCCTCAAACACATTGATCCATGTTATTTGACACCTACTGTATTATTGCAAATGTAGGATCTGCGATATGGAATGAAATGTGAAATATGAGAGAAATTAAATGTTTGTTTTCATTTCTTTTGAAAATGACGCTGGTCATATGTTGTTTATACAGTATATCCTTTTTTTTCTTTCTCCAACATTAATTTAAACAATTTCAGGAATGCATCTCAAACAGTGACAGATGTTCCTGAACTTTGTGTTTGGCTTGTCTGAGATCTGAGGCACACCTCTCTCTCTCTCTCTCTCATTAGATGACTTTAGGTCGAGGGAGAAGGGATAAAGCCAGGTCATTTGAAAGTCCAAGGACCAGGATGATTTCTTTCTTTCCTTCTTTCTTTCTTTCTTTGTCTCCCTTGTTCTCTCTACAGTAACTCCTGTTTACGGTCCTTTATTAGACTCAGCATTCTAATTTGCCTGACCCTGAACTTGACCCAGCTTGCTTGCTTGTCTGGTGGTCCTTAAAGTTCCCTGAGTTTTCACTGCTCTTGTACAGTAATGTGAAGACTGCGTGGGGAGATGGACTGTGCTAAGCAGTAAAATAAAAAATCATGTCAGAAGGTCAAACTACCAATTTTCTCTGCGTAGAAGAGTGGTTTTGATTAGCGGCTTAAGCCTTGGGCATTTGTTCGGTAGGTTGTTGGGAGTGATGTAGGTACATGGGGAAGGGAGATAGAGAGAGAAAGAACGAGAGAGAGAGAGAGAGAGAGAGAGAGAGAGAGAGAGAGAGAGAGAGTTTAAGCAAAAAAAAAAACAGAGCATACCATAACAGCGGACTTTGAAGACATCGATGAGAATGAGGGCCCATAAAATATTCCACTTGTTGTTCCATTGATTCTGCATGATGGATTGTTTTCTCAATCCAATTACCGCAAATTGGGGATAATGTTCAATTGATCCACGGCTCCCTCTGAACATCCATCTTGTGTCAAAACTGCACTAAAGCTAAATCAGGCCTTTAAGTGGGGGGCAGTCTGTAACACTTTAGATGAAAGGGCGTAAATTAGCTCTTTATAACACCCACATAATCACACCAAGGCATCTCACACATAAAAGAAGCCACTTGTCTGTGTGTGTGTATCAGTGCAGCATTTACATTTTCATCTTTAGGCCATTTGGTTAGGCCATGTCGCATAGAAAAATGTTTCCATGCTGAACGGGGCATCGTAAATCATACATTGTCTTCCTGTAAAAATATCCATGAGCATTGACAGAACTTGATGTCAGGGTTGTGTCTGATGCCTGTGATGGATTTCACCGCTATATTTGGCAAATCCAACCATTACGACTAATCAGTCATAGGGAGTGCTATTTTGGGTTGGGAGGGTGAAGTGATTCGCAATGCAGAAAGCCATGAGCCATCCCACATGTAGATTGATATGGCGCTAATGTGTTTCCGATTATGTAAAGTCGGCTGTTTACCATCCAGACTCTGAGCCAGCCTCCAGGGCGTGAGAGATTTGCAGCTTTTTGCCCAATTGAGACACAATGGAGGCGAAATCCCGGACAAATAACTCTGGCTGTCTCCCGCCTTCTTAACTAGATTCCTGAAGCAGGGGCATGAAGTCAGTCTTTATCCATCTCCTTCGCTACTCTCTTCATCTGACCCCCCCCCACCCCCTCCCCATCCACCCACACCCCCCTCAGTGTTTGTCTTGTGATTATGCAAGTGCACGTGCTGCTGTCCTTCTTCTCCTCCAACCATCCCTTCATCCCTCCATCCCTCCCCCCCTCCCTCCCTCCCTCCCTCCATCAGTCCCTCCTCCCTTCTGGCTGTCCTGCCTGGGCTCGTCTGTCCTGTGGAAGCAGCGCTGTGGCGGCCTCCAGGATGAGCTATGAGCCCTAGCCCCAATATTTCACCCCGCTGGTGGCAGGGCTGAAGGATGGATCATTAGACATTCTCTCTCCTCTTTTTCCTCTTGCACACACTCACACTCTCTCTCTCTCTCTCTCTCTCTCTCTCTCTCTCTCTCTCTCTCTCACTTTCTCTCCCTCTGTCTCTCCCTGTCTCACACACACTTGTTTCTCACACTCTTTCTTGTGCTCGTCTCACCCTTGTTTTTATCTCCCTTGGTCTTAGTCACACTCTTTCGCACCTTTCCTCCTCTCAGCCCTCTTCAACTGATCTCTCTCTCTCTCTCTCTCTCTCTCTCTCTCTCTCTCTCTCTCTCTCTCTCTCTCTCTCTCTCTCTCTCTTTCTCTCTCGTCTTTGTACTTTTCCCACATTTTTGTCTCACCTTGCATGGCCTGTTTTTTTTTTTTTTATATTTTTTATTTTAAAGTCTCTTATTTCAATTCTCTCTTTGCATCTCAATTTGCTTTTTTAATCCACGGGAGATTAAGAGCATGTATTATTAGACAGCCTGCGTCGGTGAAGACAGGCTCATTTATTTCTAGAGACTGAGGTGGGCTATGGAATGCTTGGCAGGCTGTGCTTGAAGCGGGTGTGGTGTGCGGTGTGGTGTGCAGTGTGCAGCGTGGTCGAGCTGGAGTCTGTTTGCTTTGCAAGCGACCGCTGAGTTACACCAAGCCTCGGCTTCCCCCCTTGCACACATCACACTTATTACTGTCTGACTTACTTCTCTAAGGGATGATGTCTGGGGCTTTCTGTTTTATAAGGAAATTATTCACAATGCCCTCGCCTCGCCATTTTTACTACTACAAGGCCAGCATTATTAATGCTATATATTTCAGCTTCTTGAAATATGAAAGTTCATTATTCAAATTGGTTTGAAATTAAAAAAAAATAGAGCTGACCTAATATCAGGCTACAAACTATATATGCTTATTATTTGGATATGGCTTTCAAAGAAATTTGATTATTTGTAGTTTATTTATTTATTTGTGTTTGACTCGCACATAACTCTGTCTTATTTACCAGATACTGTAGGCATATGCTGGAGCCATAAAAAGGATTTAGTGCTGGCTTGGACAGTGTAAGCTGCTTGTGTGAGCAGCCGAGTTGAGCCAGTTGCTGTTAAACCCTGATATTTACAGCGTATTCTGCTGGTCTTAAATCCCCCCACGCCCTCTGCATCTGCATGCATATTGCGCCATGGTTTCTGTACATCAGCAGGAGCTGACAGGGACCAAAGTGAAATGGCTGTAGCACAGGCACCAAGCAGCTGCCCAAAGCTGGGATGAACAAGTACATGGCCATGTTACTGTATGTGGAAGCATTACAACCATACTTATGACCCCAACACGGGTACATGTGAGATACATCTGAATTATACACTAAGTAACTTTGATCAAGTGTGTGTGTGTGTGTGTGTGTGTGTGTGTGTGTGTGTGTGTGTGTGTGTGTGTGTGTGTGTGTGTGTGTGTGTGTGTGTGTGTGTGTGTGTGTGTGTGTGTGTGTGTGTGTGTGTGTGTGTGTGTGTGTGTGTGTGTGTGTATGTGTGTGTGTGTGACTTTTGCCATATGTGCAATATGTAGAAAGTTGACATACAAGTACATGGATTCCTGTGTGTGTGTGTGTGTGTGTGTGTGTGTGTGTGTGTGTGTGTGTGTGTGTGTGTGTGTGTGTGTGTGTGTTTTGCCATATGTGCAATATGTAGAAAGTTGACTTACATGAATTCCTGTGTGTGTGTTTGTGTGTGTGAGAGTGAGTGTGAGTGTGAGTGTGAATGTATGAGTGTGTTCACCATATGATGGAGTGTGCAAACATGAGTGTTTGTGCGAATGCTGGGTCAGGTGGGTGTATTTCACTGTTGTCAACACCAACGTGGGAGATGATTAAATCTGCCTGCAGCCGCGGCGCCAAACCCTCCTCCTCCCATCTCCACCGGCACCCGAGACAAGATGTGCGCCGTTAAAGATGTGCCAGGGGTGCCGTAAAAGCGATTAAGCCGTAATCCGATGGACATATTGATAGAATTAATGTACCCCTTTGCTGTGTTAATTGAATTGAGGAGATAATGTAGGTGATCGTTCGGGCAAGAATGTGAGCAGGGGAAAAAATCGAGGAAGTTGTGCTTACAGGTGCAGATTTGAATTGAAAAATAATAACAAAGATTATTGTGGTCCCAGGGCAATATATAGATGACAGATAGCATCTCTGCTAAACAGTGGGTGATTGTGTTTCTGTATTGTCTGGTTTTATCTTTGCTGGCAGTAAACATGCCCTGCAGGCTTAGAGATGGGGAAGATGCCTCAGGCTTCACAAAGCTGTGAGGAGCTGCGAGGAGTGCTCAGACTCTCTCTCTCTCTCTCTCTCTCTCTCTCTCTCTCTCTCTCTCGCTCTGTTTCTGTGGATACATGCTGGAGGAAGAGGACTTTGTGTCCAATAACGTTGTTCTTTCAGACTGACCAATACAATTTGAGAACAATCTTTTTCTAAGTAGATTTTGGCTCTAATTACTGTCTCTCTCTCTCTCTCTCTCTCTCTCTCTCTCTCTCTCTCTCTCTCTCTCTCTCTTTCTTTTCTTTATTTCTTTCCTTCTTTTTTCTCTCTCTCCGTGTGTTTTGTCTCTCTGAAGTGCTGGTGCTGCTAATCGTGATGATGCGCCGGCGAAAGAAGGAGCCGTTGATCCTGGACGAGGACCGTGACGTCCGGGAGAACATTGTGCGCTACGACGACGAGGGTGGTGGCGAGGAGGACACGGAGGCCTTCGACATGGTGGCCCTGCGCAACTTGAATGTGGTGCGTGGCGACAACAAGGCCCGCCGTGACGTCACGCCAGAGGTCAACACGCTTTACATGCCACGCCCCCCGCCCTACAAAGCCGCGCCGGCGGACAACAACGGCATCTTCCGGGAGTTCATCTGGGATCGGCTGAAGGAGGCAGACGTGGACCCCGCGGCACCTCCCTACGACTCCCTGCAGACGTACGCCTTCGAGGGCAGCGGCTCTGTGGCCGACTCCCTCAGCTCCCTGGAGTCCCTGAGCACAGACTCAGATCAGAACTACGACTACCTCAGCGACTGGGGGCCGCGCTTCAGGAAGCTGGCTGACTTGTACGGCCACACCGACGGCAGTAATATATTCTCCTCCTAGCCGGATTGTGTCTGGTGTCTGTTTTCTGTCTGTTTGAAGTCCTGTCTGCCTGACCCTCAGTGTGAAGCTTCAGTTGGAGGAAGAGAAGGGTTCAGATGGGAAAGGAGAATTTTAGGAGGACTATTTCAATTATTTGTGGAACAAAAATCTGTCTCAGTGTCGAAATCCAACAAGCACACAAGAGATACACAATACATGAAACTGGATTGAAGACCCTTTTTTGAGCACTCAATGGTTGTTGCCATGACTTTACAATTAACAACAATACGTTCAGAGAAAAAGGTACAGCAGACTGAGAATTGTTTATATTTGAAACATCTGGGGGAAAAAAAAAACAGGATTGTGTGCAACTGATGCTGTAAATGCCACATTCATCACTGGACATGTGACTGAATTAAGGGGCGTAGCAGTGTACTGCTTTCTTCTGTGACGGATGTGTTTGATTCTTCTGTGTCCATGGCAACCAAACAAAAACTCTGCCTCTTGCCAGTCTGGAGGTCTTGTCATAATGCCCTTCTCAATCCGCATCAGTGTTAATTTTATTTTCACAACTATTTATATCACTCTGCTTTTTTTTTAGAAAGTGCATATTGCAAAAATACTGAATTATACAACTGAATCATCTTAAGAGGGTGTTTGTCAGCCCAAAGCGGATCCCTAAACAGTGTTTTGAAGTAATGATTTTAAAAGGGGGAAAAAAAAAAGAAAAAAAAAAACAACCTTTTACAAGTATCACAAACGGAGCTGTCAGGCTGCTTGTTTAAAGGATGAAGCTCCAGTGGAGACTTTTATGTTGCTCTGGGTGTTTGTAGGTCTACCACTACTACTACTAGAGATTTAGAAAACACCAGCCTCTTGCTGGGGGAGTTGGAGTGAGCAGCAAATGACATGTAGCATGTTTTATGGTTTAAAGCTGGAGCTGAGCCTTTGAGGGCTGCCTGGCGACTCTCTAATGAGCCTAATCAGGAAGTCTCTTGAGAAATGCCCAAACGACACAATGGCACCATAAGCCCTTGTTACTGCTGGTTCCTGCTGGAATATCTCCGATATGGGAAATAGGGAGGTGCAGGGAATGGATGTAGTAGAGAGTATCAATAGAAGAGTATTGCTTTGTGTTCACGATTATTTTAGCTTTTATTTGAAGAAGTTAAAATGAATATTGATATTCTTATCAGAGCCAAGAGCAGCAGAGCCGCTATGCTGTTTGTAATTAGTGTATTCAGTTACAGTGTCTCCTCACTCTATAATATTGATGTGGGGTGTTGTGGATTTTATTCTGAAATAATATTTATCCCAAAGGGAATTTCTCTTCATATGTTAAATTATAGGGAAGTGTCCTCAAAAGATAGCTTGATGAATAGTGGACAGAGGTATTCACTGGTCCATCTTTTTAAAATCCACTAATGGATACCATTATTAATATATAGTCCCAGCGGTCACTGAAATACGGCCATACACATAAGTATATTGGCTTGTTTGATGTTTTCCATGAAGTCATGCTTCAAGTGAGTGCACAACCAATGAATTCACTGGCGTAAGCAACCAGCGAGTTTGATAAATGGGCTAAGTCGTGTCCGAATGCTTAAAAGGCCTTAGCTAAATTAACCCCTGAAAGCAATTTGATGGATGATTCTGCTGTTGTTACAGAGCATGAACATACATTCACAAACATGCTCATAGAGGTGAACATGGCCAAGCTCCATGCTTGGCCGGCACTTGTTTTGAAATACGAGGACAGTGTTGAATTTAGAAGTGTTTTGACGTAATGCAGTATCTCTTGAGCAGAATAAGAATCTTTATTTTCAAGCTCTTAGCTGGGACTGTATTGTACGGAGTGCTGAAGCTTTTTGAGGGACTCAGTCTCCATAAGGTCTTTTATAGAAAGACCAGACCAAACATCCAGGGGCCAACTTGCCCTTCACAACAAAAATTTGGTCTTGAGACTTTGAGGCATTCACTCGTCTTATGACAAAGAAGAAGCAGAAGAAGAAGAAGAAGAAGAAAAAACAAAAACATTGTATTGCTGCAAGTTCATTCCTGAATGTCAAATGTGAGTTTTAATCTGCGATTTGTTTCTGTACAAATTTGGGGCATAGACTTAAGAACTTTAAAACATTTTCATTACAAAGTTTTTGTACAGTTTTGTTACAGCCATTATTGTTCTGCTTTCCTGCATTCATTATCTTTGACAGAGAGTGCATCTCACTCCATTTCTGATGATGCCTCTTAATGAGCACCAATGATAATTTAGTCATTTCACAACCAAAGTGGGGATAATGAAGATTGAGGATATTGTCTGTGAACGTTGGGGAATGTCTCATGTTGTAAAGCAAATGTAATTATTTGTTAACTGGCTCCACTAAATGAAAACTAAAAGGGCAATCGAAATCTCATTAGACTTTGGCACTAAGTAATAATAAATACCATTTCAATTAAGGGAATTGCAGAGGATAAGCTGCAGTAAGCAGAACCAACAAACTCGGGGGGCTTCCCCTATGGGTGGGGGGTGAGGGGGTGGGGGCAAGACCAAAATATCCTTCCAAGGAGAAATTTACATCTCTCTAATAATCACAAACACAGTCGATCAACTGTGGCACTTACTTGAGGCCATGCAAGGGGGAGACAGAGGAGGGTCTTTTAAAAAGGAGGACATGTTAGTCACGCGACAGTGCAAGGCTAACTAATTGACTCTCTCAAGCTGTTCTCTTCATGCAACACACAACATCTTTCTTGCTTTATTGTTTTCCTGTTCCGATGGAACCCGAGGTGGTCCTACAGTCTTGAAATCACATACAGAAGGTTGAAAATGACAATGTGTCACTTGGAAAGATCAGCCTGACTCTGTCGTGGCAGACAGTCAGTGTTGCGCCACAGGGGGGATCAGTCAGACCAATTCTATCTCTTTGTCCACATCAAAACCCCATCCACTCTCAGTGCTTTCTTAAACAGACAGCTCAGACAGCAGTAATTGATGTCAGAGCAAAAGTAGAAAGACAGCCCATCAATGGTAGAGGAGACTAAGGTGTCTTCAACCTAAGGATATTGTTCCAGGGGAAGAAGAAAAAAATGTATACTGTATGGTGTTGTTTTCTTGTTTTGTTTTTTTTTGCTTTGTTTTATTTTCTTTTTTTCTTTGTTGTTGTTCCTTATTTGGAATTGTTGCTGAGTTATGTTCTTTATGGTATGGTAGCTTGTGTATCCCTGGATATCAAAGTGGCCTTTCCTGTTGCAACAGAGGAGACAGATGACCTGAATCTGAAGAAGACAGTACACAGCCACGAAAGAAATCAGGCAGACAATCAGTGCCCCTGGTTCTACAAGCTCCTCAAGTTTTGGCAGAGAGGGAAAGAAACTCTTCAAAATTTTGTACAGGAACTTACAAAAAAAAATGCTCTTGACTCAAAGTCATATGTATAATTTTGAATAAAGAAATAAATCTTGTTTCATCCAGAGGTGCCATGTATTTTTCTTCCTATTATATAAATGTGTGTGTGTGTGTGTGTGTGTGTGTGTGTGTGTGTGTGTGTGTGTGTGTGTGTGTGTGTGTGTGTGTGTGTGTGTGTGATATTTTATTATACTTCATGATATGCATGATATTGGTCACTAATAATAATAATTTAAAAAACAAGCTTTGCTTCCCACACATTTTGTAACACTTCCTAGAGTCTGGACACATGTTATGTCACATTCGTTGACATGTCTTGGTAATTACCTGTGCTACTGGATGAAGCTTGATTTAGAGATCATTACTGAAAAACACCTGAGACACCCCCTACCCCTTTCCAAACACACACTCAAACACACACCAGCAGTGCTGACAGTTGGCACCCAGCCATCCACTAGTCATGGCAGCCAAAATAAACACTCCTCTCTCACACACACACACCTTATGGCTCCTGCGGCGTGCCAAATTAGAGCTGTGAACATCCCACAGGAAACACACAGAGGGTTGCATCCCCGTCAACTCTCACCTCATACAGTCAAATATTACAGCCTTGTTAGCTTCCTTGTACAGCTTCCATCTCATTATAGTTGGATCAGATCAATTAATTTGAAGTCTGCATATGCTAATAGCCATGTAAGAGGTCAGAATTGTTGGATTGGGGAAATCATTATTATGATAATGTATTTTATAAATTCATTGCTGCTTTCTGTTTGTTGGTAGTTACAAAGATCATCGTGATATTTTTAAATGCTTTCACTGGAGAATGAGATTATAGTTGCCTAGGCTGTAATTCTGC
>JAODXP020000034.1:11527187-11562187 GCA_027497455.2 Sardinella longiceps | reverse complement strand
GAATTATGTTTAATGGTGTCCCTTGTGGTGTTTTCAAACAGCAGATGGTGTTACAGCAGTTAGCTTGCTACTAGTGCAACCCTTTAAACAAGGAAAAAAAGTCCTCTTCACTCCTCTCATTTTTCAGACAGAGATGCCTTTTTATAAACAAGTGGTTGGGCGTCAAAAGTCTTTATAAGTACTTCTAATAAATTAATAAATGTGTATAATTATTAACACAGTGCTTTTTTGGTCGTCCGTCCCTGAATAAAACACCTGGCATGATGAAACTCGCTGGGCATGTAGATCCACTTGAGTTTAAAGGATAGCTCTGGAGTAAGTTTAAGCATGACCCTGTTGAATGAGCCTTCTAATAGCAATAGATTTTGCATGGAATGAAATAATTTGCAATATAATACAGCTGTTCATCCATATTCATGGTCTGGAGACGGTCTTCTGGGGCGGGTTTACATCAGTTAACAGACAACCGAGGCTGCACAGGTAGGTCTATCTATCTACCTGTGTAGCCCCTTAGAGCACAGGTTGGTTGGGCAGTTGATCAAACGAGAACTCATATACCCATGTGTGCTGAAGTTCCACCTACTGTTGGGCCAAAAATGGAAAAGGTTACTTGCTTTTCCACTGGTCACCCCCAGTGGTCACCCCAGCCCAAAAATGACTGTCGGCCCACCGTCTGCATTGCCCTGTATGCCATCTGGCCAGTCCATGCCTGACCGTAGCACCCCGGTAAACAATATCACTGAGCTGCACCCTCTCTGACCTGTGTTGCATAGCGCCCCCTTTTAACACGTTAATAATTTGGAGCCGTTGTCATCAGTGCAACACTGGGCCACTTCAGAACTTCACTTAGTTCATATCAATGTCCTATAAGCTCCTCCCACGTGCTAGTGTTCCGGTAAGTAACACGTTGGCCAACTGTGATCAAACTGGTATCTTCAACTTTAAGACATTGCTAGAGGAGAATTTAGATGAAAAACTATTGTTATGTAATTCTCTGAATATTGCAACACACCTACCCGACTTGCATCATTAAAATTATTCAGGACATTTTGGGTTGCAGTGTTACCGTTTGCACATGTGCGTGTGTGTGTGTGTGTGTGTGTGTGTGTGTGTGTGTGTGTGTGTGTGTGTGTGTGTGTGTGTGTGTGTGTGTGTGTGTGTGTGTGTGTGTATGTATGTGTCTGTGTCTGTGTGATGTCTGTGTTCTGTGTGTGTGTGTGTGTGTGTGTGTGTGTGTGTGTGTGTGTGTGTGTGGGCGCGTGCTTGCACACGTTCATTCTTCAGAGAAAGTACATAAAACGTTGAGAGTTTATGCTGACTTTGGCATCTCTTGACAACTGTGACTCCGTCTCAAGGGCACAAAATACCCTTTTGGTAAACAGAGTTAGTAGGCAGAGGAGGAAGGGTGTGTGTGTGTGTGTGTGTGTGTGTGTGTGTGTGTGTGTACACAAACACACACATTCACACTCAGTTCTCACCCCGTGCAGGCCAGGTGGATGAGACATTTTATGTAAATGAAATACGGAAAGAGATTGACCTGCAACTTGATCACAGCAGCATCTTTCATTCTGATCAGAGACTCAGATATGCTGGGGGCTCATCCAAACCCTCGACTGATGGATTAGCTGGCCTGAACAAGCCTCCCATCAGGAATTCACAAATCTGAGCACCTTTACTGCCTGACTCCAAGCACTTTTATGAATGGACCCAGTATGCAGTCCTGGCATGCCAGAGCATTGAGATGCACCGTCAGGGTGCATTGCAGAGCACAGGCGAGATTAAAATGTTTTTTTTTTTTTTTTAAATATATATATATATACAGGTAGCTTAAAGGTATACAGCATTCCAGTGTTTTTAGCACTTACTAACTTGGCGAGTTGCACATTTTTTAAAACAAAAAAAAGTTTTGGTAACACTTTGCGGTAAGGGTACATGAATCATCATGAATTCATGCATGATTTCATTCATGATTCATTCGTGATTCATGCATTACTTCATCTCTGAATATCTAATGACTCATCAGGTATTAGCATGAATTCATTGTTTATCATTAATGACCTCCTGCTGAAATAGCAGATGATCTTAAGCATTAATTACTCTGGGTACATCATCATGAGTCATGACTAATTACACATGATCATGATGTTTTTGTTCAAAAGAATTTGATATAATTTGATATAATAAAAGTACTTATTTAGCCTACTTTGGCCTAGTTCCTCATATCTATCCCATACGTCAACTAAATTTTACCAATTTAACCATGTCCACACTTTAGTTGAGGGGGCACAAATATGATGAATTCATCATGATCATGGTAATAATCATGACTCATGCTAATTAATCATGACTCATGATGATGTACCCAGAGTAACTAATACTTAAGATCATGTGCTATTTCAGCAGGAGGTCATTAATGACAAACAATGAATTCATGTTAATTCCTGATAACTCATTATACTTTCAGAGATGAAGTAATGCATGAATCATGAATTTATCATGAATGATTTCATGCATGAATTCATGATAATTCATGTACCCTTACCGCAAAGTGTTACCAAAGTTTTAAAGCTAGCCATTCTGAAGTAAGTGCTGTAGGTAGGGGAGGTTCTAAATAAGCGATATCCAAGACAGGACTAAACGATTCCCAAATGTTCTATTTTGTCCTATACACCCCAGAAAACCTTAAATACCGGAATAGGCTATACCGGGAAAAATGAGCCAGTGACCTGGGCTGTGAGTATTGGTTCCACAATGTTTTATTTATTTATTTATTTATGTATTTTTCAGATAAAGACAGATAAAGAAATGAAAATTTGAATGTTTCTTAATATGCCAATATGTTACGTTATATTATTGTATTATAGTATGGACTAGTCGTAACTCAAATTCTTGGTAGGGATGGCATGCAGTGCAGTATCTTGACCAAAGGGATAAAAATTATGTAATTTAGAGAAGAATACCTAAAATTACAAATTTCACAATATAATCTCTATAAAATTCATGTGCATGCTTCACAGAAACACAAAAATAGGATCATCAGGTCACGTGCAATGACCAACCCAGACAGGGAGGGATTCATTCTCTCAAGAAGACTTCAATGAATTCAAATTCAATTAAAAGGAATTGAAGGAATTTTAATCATTATTTTCAGAGTGAACAATGAAACAAGCTTTGAATTTTAGATCACCAGTCACCTAGATTACCTAAATGATCCATCTGTCAATCCCAATTTAACAATATGTCTGTAGTGTCCTAGTTTATTGTGGACACACACACACACAAACACGCGCGCGCGCACGCACACACACACACACACACACACACACACACACACACACACACACACACACACCGTTTTAAGTGTATTCTGGACCTGACTGCTGCTGGCACTGTGAGGCTCTGTGATGCTGAAAGGCAGTGTGACAGGGGATCATCCTGCGGTTGGCTTATTGGCATGATTACTTCAGCATGTGCACCACTCAAAGCGCTGGGCACCACCTGCCCGCAACACAGAGGAACCCAGCCAACAAAGCACCAAGCAGTGAGCATCAAGTCCACCGCCCCATCCTTTCATGGGGCCTCAGTGAGTGCTATCAAACTATATCTCTCCTGTCTTTCTCAGTGTATGACTATCTATCTATCTATCTATCTATCTATCTATCTATCTATCTATCTATCTATCTATCTATCTACTTGTGTTTGTCTATCCATCCATCTCTCTGTAACCTTGCACCAAATTAATTGTTTAACAAGTGAAGTGAAGCAGTCCTCACAGTCAAACAATTCCCCCTGATTACTTCGCAGTCAGCGGCTGTGCGCCAGTCCGTCATTAGCGTGCACAAGGAATACATATCGACTTCAGCGGCGCAGCATGTCACCCCTGTCTCTCTCCTTGCTGCACTCCAGTGCGCTAGGGCTATTAATGTTCAATGGGGCCCATCATCTCTCCGTTGTTTCTGGATGGGTTCCTGGAAATGGTTCGCTCTCTGCCTGTTTTGTCAGCCTTCAGATGTAACCCTGTCAGGATTACATGTAGACAGTGAGATTAGCTCTACCTCTAAGTGGGCGGTGATGATCAACTATGTACCATTAGAGTACAGTACATGTGTCTGGACTGTGGCTCTACGTTTGTCTCTTTTATTTTGTTCCTTTAAAGTACTTCCTCTCCTTCACAAAATCAATGTTTTGTAACAGTTACACAGACAGAAGGAGTTAACATTGTTGCCACATTGTGCCACTGTTCTTCCGTACTATCAATGTGTGGATAGAGACACTCATTTGTGCCCTCATAAAATTGTCATAGGGCGCTATAGCATTAAATTTATGTTTCCCATTAGTGCACTGATGCCTTCCTAAAAGTAAACAATAGTTGATTTACTGTCCTGTGTGGGGCAGTGAGGCTGATGTCACCTAATTATCACTATCAGGTTTACCCTGTGGCAAAGTAACACAAAACACTCAGCCAGGTGTCAGCATGACTGTGACAACACACCATGCTTTGCGTTTAAGCAGATCACAGCTTAGAACTTAGTCAGATGCATTCTTTGTCACTCCGATTTTCAGAGGCAGTGGCCTTATCATATCCATTATGACAGGAATCTTACAGTCTTCATCATGTGTGTGATGACCCACAGCGTCCATATTTCATGAATAAATTATGTGTGGGAATTGTAGTGGAAAAAATGTGTGTGTGTGTGTCTGTGTGTCTGTGTGTGTATGTGTGTGCGCATTATTGTGTGGCATATCCTAATGCATTGCATTGATTTTTCTTAGAACCCTTCAGATTTACAAAGCACCATGTTAGTTGTGATACCAAGGGTTCCTACCTGCTCTTTGCAGATGGACTGTTTTCTAAACAACACACACACACACACACACAAAATTAAAACACTCAAGGTATCACATTATTCTGTCCAATCTCTCTGTCACATGCTCGCTAGCATACAGTAGGGGGAAACGTACTGCACATCACCTTTCATTAGCCACTGCTGCTACTGTCAGACTTGTTTACCTTGCCGTCTCTCCCTCCTGGCGCCTGAGTCACATCAAGCCATGTTGAAGACCTGCCGAGGGGAGCCAGCAAACATGCAGATGAGGTGCACACTGATTCTTGCTCTGATTGAGATCGACAGAGCAGGGGCCCAAAAGCCTCCCCCACCACACCCCCGGCACAGCACGGCGCAGCACTGCGCAGCAAAGGCTATTCCCGGAGAGGTGGTTGGACAGGTGCATGCCCTCAGAGACTTACACACACACACACACACAGATACACACACACATGAACACACACACACACACACACACACACACACACACACACACACACACACACACACACACACACACACACACACACACACACACACACACACACACACACACACACACACACACACACTCATTTACCCAACATAAAGTACATAGTCTTTGCTATAATGATTAGATTTATTTCTTCAGTTTTTTGTGTAACTGTAAATCCCAGCGAATTTGTACAGGTAAGTGCAGTGTATTTAACTAGCACATTGCATGGAAATACAAGATAAAAAGCATTGTGCTCTGGGTGGGCTCTAAGCACGGTGTAAGAATACAAATGTGAAAAAAATAAATATTGTTAGGAAACATTACGTGTATGTGTTTGATTTTTGTTCCGCCTCTGCAGATTTAAAAAATAAACCTGTGCCATCAAAAATATGCCCATGCAAGAAAAGTGATAGTGCGCGTATGAAAGAACAGTAGCTGTTTACCCCACTTTGAGGTGCAATCAAAGTCCACAGTGATGTTTACATCCTCACCCATCTCCCTCAGACATGATAGTGAGCCTTTGGTCTTCTTCCTCAACTAGCGGTAGATCACTGGTGGATGGGGAACAGAGGCTTGTTTTTAACCCTGCTGCCTCCTGAAGCTGTCTGTCTGTTGACTGTACCGAGCGAGCATCACATCTCTGATGAAAAAAATATACATAATTACTATTTCTCATTCCTCCTACAGTATATCACCTTGTCCTATAACTGCAAGCGACTGTCGGGGGTTGTAGAGCTGACTGTTCACTGTCTACATAGGTTTCCATTAAATATACCATTCTATTTAATTCGATTTTCCATTCAATCTAGCCGAGCAATGTGACTTGAAACGGACCAAACGGCTACAATGTTTGTAAAAAATTGCATAGCAAGCGACTAGTCATGCTGCATCACATAGCATTCAGTTAGGACATTCCAATAGAAAGCAAAGTGATGGAACTCTTATGGAACACTTATGTTGCACACAGGCAGTCGCGTCGCATTCAGTTAGAACATGGTGTATGACATGCATGACATGATTGTCTGAGATAACAATGCTTTGCTGCTATAAAATATCTGTGTAATTACTGGACATGTTTTGTAGCTGTGAAACAGGTGAAGAACTGTACCGAATGTCTATGTCCAGTAAGGTGATGTCCATTCTATGAAATAAGCTACAGGTATTATATTATAACTAGAAAAGCACTCAGAGAGCGCAGACCTATGCCAAGGCAATATGGTTACTGGTGCAATATAAATTTGCAATTTTAATTCCAGATGGTGTCCCGGATGACCAATTACCACCAAAATAACGGTTGTGATGCTCGGAAATGAGAGACGCCAAGCTTAACTTGGGTAGGGTATATCAACTAACAGCCTCATGTCCACTCATGTTATATTCCTTATACAAAAAAATTATATTATTATATTATATTATATTATATTTGTTACCAATGACCAACTGTAGTCAAGTAGAAACCTGTCTCAGACAAAGTCTGATAACATTTGAGGTTGGTCATGAATAAATTGTGTGAAAACTCTGCACCAAAAAAGTCCCAGGATAGTCCATGGAATAATCCCAAATCAGCTGAATTAATCTGTGGCCTACTTGGCTGCTCTTGAAGGGCTAACCCATCCCTATCTTAGTGAATGTCACAACAGAGATTGGAGTGGCTGCACAGGGAATAGGCCAAGCGTCAGCTTGATTACCTACAGGTGATTTACAGTACCCTAGGCCTAGCCTGTGCACATACTATCCTAGCCAGTAAAAACTGAGGGTTATGATGCCTACAAATAACCAGCCATCTCAGTCTCTGTGCAATTTCACAGCTCACTACTACGGTATTTTCACGTTGATCAGTGTTATTGCATATCTATACAGACATTCATGTATCTGTGTCTGAAGGAAAATTATAATCAACAGGAAACAACATTTCATAATTTTCTTCATGCAAATGCTGACATGTTTCCCTGCTGAGGCTTGATAGTAAATATGTATATGTACAGAGCACAGCAGGTCCTGACTGATGAAATCTGAGATCTAAGAATGAAAATATTGCCATTGCACAACTCACTCTGATGTTGTGTGTGCATTGTTGAATGGAGATTACATTTAGACCTTTGAAAACATTCTTTTTGAAGTAAGAGCATTTGCAGGGTGCTCTATGTTGCTTACATAAAGTAGTTAAGTACAGCCTAAACATAGATTACATTTTATTGCCATTTCATAATAGCATTGAACATGGTAAATGAAAACGTATATGAAATGTTTAACACATACAGTATTAGGAAAGATTGCATCAGTGCACAAATACAACCATTCTGTAGGTGTGCGTGTGGGTTTCACCTTGTTTATGTTAATGTTTTACCATAATTAATGTATTCATGGATTTTATCATTTACTTTTTTTGTCATTTGTTAATTTGTGTACTGCCATAGGTGCAACTCATGAGAGCATCTACACTTGGTTCACTTAACATGTACTGTACATTTTAGTTCAATTTAAGGTTTTTATGAATGACAGACACTGTTTGATTATGTGACACTTGCAATAGAACATGTGTTGGATACATTTTCTTATCCTGATAAAATTATGGAGACGGTTCCAAACTGATCATGGTGAAAGAAACATTTAATACAGAGTCAACTCTGAGAGATCAACTTGAGTTGCTAGGCTCAGACTGACTCCACGAAGCCTAGCTAAACAGAGACTTTTAAAGGAAACTTTTACCACCCCCACACACCCAGACCATCTGTATGAAAAAACACTTTGATCTCTCATCAGCATCGTCTTGTTGATTGATTTACCCCCAGCTGTCCTTAGAAACAATGCCACTTTGATTAAAACAAAAGGCATGTGACCCTTGCAGTGGACTGTCTCAGAGAAACACAGCTCATACTGTACCTAAAATCAGCTGATTCTGATTTTTATACAACACATGTGCAATGAAGGTTACATTAACTCTGTTAAATCTGATGGCTACACAAACTAAAACATGTGCATTACTCTCAACATACTGTACATTAAAACAAATTCAGCATGTCAATTGATATGACAATGCATTCACTTATGCTGCTCACTGTAACAAGTGACTTTTTGGTACGTTGTCTCATCAAAGAATAACTGCGCCTCCTGCAGACGTCAAAACGAAACTTTACCTCCCGACACAATATTTGCATGATGCAGGATAACTGTTCCCGAGTTTACAGTGCATGTCAGATCAAAGTTACATGGGGAAGTCCAGCGCAGTCTGCTTCCAGACAGGAACTCCTACAGGATACATATCTACATTTCCTCCTTCCTTTGATGACAGGACACTGAGATCTTCCACCTCAGAAGGTTCTCGTCTAAACTTGCCAGCTCTAATCAACACCCTTCCATCTTGAACACAGAACCAAGAGATATCAGACTTCAACATCAAAAGAGCCTGCCTTAGGTTTCATGCATTGATCTAGGAGCAAGTGATGATAACACAAACAATTCTTCTTTCTACTTTCGACTGCATCCATGACCAGCACCCATATTTTTGTATCTCCAGTAAATGCACCAAATATGAATGTGCTTCTCTACGCATCACCAGTTTCTACACTCAATCTTTGGGTAACTAAAGTCAGCAAAGGTGTAAAAAGCACAGACATGAAAACAGTTGAATTTACATGGAGAATCCATCAGAAAATTATTTGGAAGACTTGATGATTCACCATGCTTAAATCACCTGTCAAATAACCCAGTGCTTCTAATAATTTGAGACAAGCACAGAGTCCTGACATTTAACTTTTCAGTGTTTCAAAACCATGCTTCACATATTTCTCATTATCAATTGCACTGCAGGAATCTCATCCTCTCATACATGCAAAGTAGATGGTATTTCATTTTGTAATGATACTCATTATGGTACAATACCGACTGGCAAATTCATCTGATAGGGAGAACTGATAGGCAAGTGCCTTTTTTTCTTTTTATTCCCACAAAAGTGCAATCATCCCAGGCCCTATTTAATCCCAGGTACTTTTCCCAGAGAGTTCCCCCAAGTTCAACTATTATCATGGAGAAATTAATGTTTTGTTATGTAAATCAGTTAATTAATTAGATACTTCCCTTAGTTCTCTACCAGGAAGGGCTTAGAGGGGCCAATAGCTTGAAAACTTATTCTTACAGTTGAATTTTTTCCCTTTCACTCCAAATGTCTTTACATTGACATTCTGTGTTGTTGCATTGATTAAGGATTACTGTTGATTTCTCACTAATACTTTCAGAGGTGGGTTGCTTTGGTTGGAGTCTATTAACGGAGGTTCTGCTTCATGAGTTCTTGAAAAAGCTATGCTATTCAAATGTGCCATTTTGTGGCGTCGGGATAGGACGCGGCACACAAGTCGGCCCACGGAGAGCTCCTAGACACATTGAGTGACTGGCTGCAGTCCTCTGGCAAACAGTCCCCGCCAACAAGACTGGAGGGCTGGGACAAACAAGGACTTATCAGGACTGTGCAGCCCCAGATCAGACTAGCTCTTACGCAAGAGCCTGTGGGGGTCGATGTGAAGAGCAACCAGTTTTGACATTAGCAGCAAGCAAGTGCTTACTTCTTGGTCATTAATTTCACTGTCAGACCATGCACAGATCAGACACGAAACTGGGTTCACGGTAACCAAGTTCTGTCGGCAGGTAAAAGAACAAGAATATTTGGAGGAACGACATACACCAAATGCAGCTAAAGCTAATAGTGAGTTTCCTTGGCTGCCCATAGCTTTAGCTGACATTCCCAAAATAGTGCAATGAGAAGAAGGAAAGGAAGTATATTATAAATGAGTAGCCTGAGTAACAATGACCTGAAATGAAATGCTATAGATTATAATAGAGTATAGTAAAGTGCTATCATCATAAGCACTATATACTAAATTATACAGAATACATGATTATGGATATTAAATGCAATAATTTTCTTTCTGTATTCAAACTATGGCTTCTTTTGGGTGTAAGACATATAACCATTTCATTTTTACTCTTCATATCGAGGAACACCTCACTATAGGCCTACTCAGAAAATGTGCAAAAGCTCTTTGCAGCCTTTTGTTTTTGTCACATTTTCAGCAGAGCACAACCTGGCATTCTTGGCTCGTAGACACTTTGTTCATCTTGGAGTGCCAAGAGAAAAGCTGGGTGCAGTAAGACATGAAATGGAAATGGGTAGAACACCCTTACAGCTCGTTGGCAAACACAGTCCTGCTTGCTGGAAGTGGATTAACACACTGTTCAGGGTGGTACTCTTCTTCTGCATATAGCACAATGGGAAACTTTCTTTGCATTTCACAGTAAGAATATTATGAGAAAATGAGGTAAATGTTCTACCTATCAGCCTATGCTTGTACTGTTATTTATTTTTTAGTGTTAAGTCTTTTGATTTATTTATTTATTTATTTATTTTTTGAATGATATCCCGCTCATTGCCATTCTGTTCACCTAAGTGGTCGATTTGATGAACGTGAAATCAATGACAGGACAGAGAGGTTTTTTGAGGACAACACAAAAGAGGCAGCTTTTGCATTCTTGTGCCGGCTCAAGATTACTTAGCCTTTGATGGACTTGGAATTTAAAACCAATTTGCTCCCCATAATGAGAATCTCCATTAGAGGCTGCGGACTAATTGAGAGACTGTGAGGGAGGGGAGACAAGAGCGGCCGAAGAGTCTGTGGCTGGGTGGCGCGGGGTGGCTGCTGCTGGACACAGTTCCATTTGCACATTAATTACCAGGCAGGTGCTGGCAGTCTCTTTTAATGGGCTCAGAGAAAGGTCAAGAGGGTTTTAGACATCATTTTCCCACACATCAGATCTTTTTTTTTTCTTGCAGAGATTTCACAGTTTCACTTTCCCCATTAAAATATATCAGCATCTTATTAATAGGTTAATTGACTGATCGCTTGGGAAAGTTTGTAATCAGGATTTTTTTCCCCTTTTTGTTATCCCTACAGCAAAGCCAATTACTTTACAGTGGAGGCTTTTGTGTGGTTAAGATATATAAAAAAAACTAACAACATTAATGGCAAATGTGAGTTTTTCATGACAGTATCAACAACACATTTAACATACCGTAACGTCTCCACAAGGCAGGGCAAACTTTTTAACATTCATAAAGCATATTGCTGCCACTACAGTCTGTTTGGAGAATCTAACTTTTCAAAAAGTCCCTCAAGCAATGCAGTCCCCCACGCTTCTTTTACTGCATCATATGCATATCAATGTTAGTGTGAACAAGTCAGGACCGCAGAAGCCCTTTAATGTTTTTGTGCTTAGTCAAATTTTTCTTAGACACTCTCGACTGGGAACTAGGGGCCCCCACTGAAATTACAGAAGGCCAAGTCAATGTTGGAGAGTACAGCGTTTAATATGACACATGGCAGCAATTATTTGATGCATTTTCCTGTATTAATTATTAAAGTGCGGTTGTGTCGCTTCTGAGATGCCGATCTATCAAAACAAAAGAAAACTCCCTGCACAGCCAGAGGGAAATTAAAGTCTTTTGTTGCAGTTGAGCAATAAGTCTTGAGGTAAATGTATTGCTCCCTTTCACACACACCAGCTCTCTCGGCTCAGTTTCATTTTTTTTCTCCTTGCATCAGCATTTCTATTTAGCTTTATTTTAGCAGTAGGATTCCATCTAATAGACAGGAAGCGTTTTAGAAATTGCAGGGGAGAAAAACAGCAACGACAGTCAAATGACTGCCTTTTTGGTTTGAAAGCTCTTTGAAAGGCAGATGAATGCTATGTATGCACCGCTGGCCGACTAAAGCCTGGCAACTATGTGGGCTTCATCTCCCCGCTGCTTCTTCAGTGTTCATTCTTACTTCCATACAATGTCAAATGGCTCCATCCTGACGGCTGCAATTACACCTGAAAGTGTCCTATCATTCTAGCAAAACAATTCCTGACTTGATCTGCTGTGCAAGCCACTCTCCATGTTTGTAACTCTCTTCCAACAGCGGGCAATTTGGGGATATGGTTTTGGTCCTCTGTAAACTACTCCTTAATGGATTCTTGTTTATTCAGCATTGATGTGTGTTATGCATCAGGGTTTTTTTGAGCCCTGGGAGGGTTGTAAGGGGGGTCTTAAGTGTAGGCAAAGATATGTTCAGGTTTCACCAACTGTATTTGGTGTAGGTGTCCAACAAACATTCTATTAATATTAATTTTATTTATTTTTTTTATTTTTATTTTTTGCTTTTTTGCTTGTTTGCAACAAAGAAAATGATTGTAAAAAATGCTTTGAATATATTTCTCTCTTTATAAATGTTAGTAATGTAAGGTCTTTACATTTAAAACTAAGTGTCCCTTTATGTCACATTGCAAAATTACTCTTTTTTACTTTTTCTTTTTGCTTTTTTGAGCCTGGTATTGTGCTAGACATGCCTTCTTGTTTTGTTGTTGTTGTTGTTGTTGTTGTTGTTGTTGCTGCTTTTTCTTTGCTTTTTCTTTTGTTGAGGGGTTTGGATTGTTGCCATTTTTGTGTATTGATAAGTTGTAACTCTTGATTGACTCAGATTGCTATGAGTAATCGAGAGATGACAAGGGCACAAGAAATGAGAGCAGTTATGATGTAAACACGCCTATTACTTTAATTGGCCAAACTCTCCCAAACAATCGCTCTGGAGAGGGGACTGGTCAAGATCTTTAAGTACCTGGGCACAAAGACCATCAACAGCAATTAAATATTGCAGAGTGGTAGAGCTAAAGGAAGGGAAAATATTCCTCCTACATTGATGTAAAATCACTATTGCAGTACCTCTCAGATGTACAATTACACGGAAGAAAAGAGGACAGATTCTATTACACATTCTCCTATCTTTACAACTGCTCCATTAGGCTTATGGTCTAGACTGAGGAACTCTGGCCAGAGAGAGGAAAGCATGCCCACTGCTATATTCATGATAAACAAGGAAAAATAGACTGTCACTACCAAATAATCACAGATTGTTTGTTTGTTTGTTTCTTTTGTCGCTCCCTCAAACCCTGAGTCTATTATTTCTTTGGTCTCTATGGATGTTATGTAGCTAGGGAAGAAGACCACATCCACACATGTCATTTCAGTGTTGAGAATGGAAAAATATTTTCTTTTGACATGACCCCTTTCAGGATATGTATAGGGAGGACAATTTCCTCTCATAGCACTTTTACTGCTTTTCTGAGCACTCAAAACACTCAAGACACTCAAAAGAAACATATTAATTGAATCACACAACAATGGCAACAATGGCAACACCAACCTGCATGGAAGTTTTAAGAGGTTCAGCATCTTGCTGAGTGGTACACAGATGGCTGGGCTCAAAAATTGCAACTTTGGCGTTGTTCTATACCAACCACTGCTGTATAAAGTTTCCATTAGTCATTTTTTAATTAATTAAAAATTTAAATGGAATTAAAAATTCCATGGAAATACGTTGTCACAGTTTCACAAGAAAGCATTGATTCATCTAACAATGATCACCATCAGTGACAAAGACATTCTGAGAAAATGGAGAAATTCAGGAAGCTGAGCTGCTGCTGGTGGTGTCAGTCAGTCATGTGGAGCGCTCAGATTGGGATCCACCCCAAATCTTCAGGAAAGCACAGAGGAAAACGATGATCTCAATATGGCTACACCAACTGCTGAAACAAACCCCCACCACTAGCACATCCTAGCCCTTCCCGAGGAAGACCGGGTTTAGACATTTTCACAGGGTCTGTGGCTTCATGGGGGCGTGCAGGCAAGCAGGCAGTCAGTCAGGCAGGCAGGCAGGAGAGAAAGACGGTGAAGACAAAGGCACGAGGAGTGTATTAAAATGTTATCTGCCTGCCACATTTGGTTGGGGCCACTATAATCCTCTGGAGTGCTAAGGCGATCTTGCATTGTAATTCAACTCTGAGAATGGCGTGATCAGGGCAGCTTTCTCATGTTGGTGTTCTTTGGCGCTGCATGGGAGTCTCACTGAAAGGGCTTCAGTCTCAACTCTTGGGAGGACCAGAGGATGTGAGGCCGTCTGGATAGAGTTTTTTTTTTTCTTTCTTTTTAATTTAATTTTTTTACTGTAAACTAATCTGCACACACAAATGTAACAGTCTTATGTTTTGTCTAGATAAGGTTTTGAAAAAATGCAGAAATTGAATACAATCCAATTGAATGCAATCCAGTTGAATTCAACCGTCGCATTCTGAGGGGGGAAAAAATCAAGTCAATGGGACAAATGGACAAATTAATGAAGCAACCCAGTTGATATTTTCAAGTGACAATACTGTGCTGACAGTTCAAAGGGGTTATATGGATCACAGTTCAGAAACTTCACAGTAGCTTGTGTGTTGTACCTGAATATCCACAAAAATTATCCTAGCTGTGTATTAAAAAAATAAAAAAAATTGAAAAAAAATTGAAAAAAAAATCTTTTCTATGGCCGTCTGTCTCCACCTTAAACTAATAGACAAAGATGAAAAGATCTGCCCTCGATAGAAACACACAACTCATATCAACATTTAATATGGTTCAGTATAAAGTAAAAACTATATAGTACCTAGGTAAGAGTGCTACCGGTATGGAGCAATACATGGCCTCGGTGTGGCACAAACGTGGTGAGTATTGCAGATGCAGGTGTTAAATAAGCAGCATATTAAGAATGTGTGATATTAATTAGAAGTTTTTTCATATGAGGTAAAAAAAACAAACATACTAAGTTAAACTAATTAAATAGATAGTGTGGTGTGGGTCACATTCATTAAATTTCTTCTGAATAAATAAAGTATCACTTTCTTTCTACTGTCCATCTTTGATACTGTGCGCAATAATCTTTCAGTTATAAATTACTTATTGGTTATTTTCGTTTTGAAGTTACAGGAATTGATTAAATATGATTGTATAGAAATTCATTTCTAATATTGAGAGGAGAGAAAGATCATGCTCTCATCAAGAAAAACAGGCTGATTACTTGGAGTCATTTGTAATTGAATATATGCTGTGTAGCAATAAGACATACTGTGTAGCCTATTAGATACTCATCAGTTAGACATCAGTGATAATTACATGCCATGCACAATGTATGCAGGCAAAGTATGAAACATGAATTCAGTGTTTAAACTTACAAACACAGGGATATTAATATAGGCTTATTTGTTATAAACAGTGATAGAACTAGGATCTGCCACTGTGAGTGAAATGAGTGAATGTTACTTGTACTTGTAGATAATGTATTCATCATCCTCATCAAAAGTTTTTCTTTCATATTAATATATGCGGTTAACACTAAAATAAAACTGATTTTACATTTCACTGCGGCATACACAGATGTGTGAAATGAATCGGTAAATGGAGCAGGGGATCGGCCGGCTGTTTTTTCAGCCCTCTCACCTTCTCTTCCTTCTCACCTTCCTCTCATCAGCACTCACGATGAAACCCTCTGTTTGATGCGCAGGAACTCAGAGGCGCTTGACAGGGAAATATTTGCAAGTTGACAGGCCTATGAAGCAGGCATTAATTTAGCGATCTAAATAAAAACAAAAGGGGCCCGGAAGACAGGCAGGGGAGCAAGAAGACATTCAGCTGGCTTGTCAGATCGTCCACTGGGAGATCCAGCTCAGTGAACCCGAAGTCATGCCAACAGAAAAATTACCCCCTGATTTCAGCTTGTCTAACCTGAAAGCTCACAAACAGCGGAGTGAGAGAGAGAGAGTGTACCCCGTGGGAGAGGTGCACCACGCCTCGATCCCACAAAACAATTTCTTACTTTTCTGCTCACTCAGACACAAGACAAGTGGAAAGAGAAGAGTTTGGGGCCACGGGCTGCGGAGACAAAATGTTGAAAAGACAAGAGGTGTGTCTGAGATCAGCTCCTGGTTCATGGTAGCTTGGAAAATGGAGGACTAGTATGAAAACGGAATAGTTTTCAAAGAGACTATGTGGAGAAAAAAAGAATTGTATTGTTCAGCATTGTGTTGTTTGCACTCTGTATGTAATGATTACATTAGTCTCTAAGGCACTATAAAGACAGTACGGGGAGCACCCATGAGAAACAAGGGCAAGGAAAGACTCCCTTCTATTACTAATAATTTCTTCTTATTTTTTCTGAAATGTTGTATGTTGTATGTGTCTCTATTGGGCCTAGAGCCTGTAATAAAGTTTCATAATAATTCATTTTTAGGAAGAAAGGTTATGTCTAAAAGCAGCTTTTAGAGTTTCTATCCATGGTCCTGCCAGTCCTGTTTTTTGATCCCACAAGGGGTCAATAATTTATTTATTTATTTGCATTACACCGATAGAACCATCGGCAGATGCACATATTCTTCAGCCAAGTTTCTGTTAATGTGAATATGAAATGCATATAAACTGAGTGGAAACCCAACTGGAAAACCCTCAACTATTCTCAACTGTTTTCTTTGAATTCTTAGTCTACCGGATATTTGGTCATTGCAACCTGAAAACATATGGATGTAGGAAGTAAGAATTCAACCATACACAATCTCTAGCTGTGCTGATGAATGAAGCACTGATTTGGCCGTCATGTTCCTCTATAGGCACCCATTTACCACTGGCGATGGAACTGAGTGACTCACTTTTAATGCAGTGCTGGAATGCTTGAACAATAAAAGGAACACATGAAAAGATTCATAGATATTTCAAAGATCCCTTTTTCAATCGATCTAATAAACCTCTGAGAACCTATACAACGATGGCAATGTGTCATGCACATACAGTACATTCAAAAGACTAAATAATCACCACTGAGTTGGTCTTAGAAGCGAGGGTTGGGGTGTTAAAGTTCACTCCGCATGTAAGTAACAGCCATGTGCTTCAGGTGGTTCTTTCTAAAGGGAAATTCTGGTGCACTTATAACCCATGCTATTTAAGGTCAAGGAGTGTTGAATAGGCAAACAGCAGGTACATGTATAGCTAACCTGTGGGGGCGTGGAAACTCCTTCTTCAGTTTTCTTGACCTTGTCAATTTTTAGCTACAGGTTCACTGTTCTGTTTATGTTGTACCAAATTTTCTCATTCCTTTTTTTCCCATACAGACAGGACTTTGATGCCACATCAAAGAACAGAGAAATGCATTGGAATTCCACTTTAAGTTAGAGCTGATTCCCTGTGGCTAAAACTCATACAATGAAATAATAATAATATAAAAGATGATATACTACTGTACCTCAAGTACACAGTACCCAAGGGGCATCCTGACAGAGAAACTCAGATGGATCTCATTATGGTTTATACAGTCGATTCATCATGTAACCATAGCCAAGTTAAACTTTACCTACTGTATACTTCCTCCTCAAACTCACTCACTCACTTACTCACTCACTCACACACACCCACTCACACACTAACTCGTACACAGTATTTGCTAAGCATTCCACCCACTCCCATGTGGCCCATAACACGGAGTGAATATTAACTCTTAAAACCCACATATGTAATTAGTGATGTAGTTTCACCTCCTCCCACTTCAGCCCTGGGATTCAATCAAGAGCACACTGGGCCTGCTCTGTCAGCACTAGAGTTAGGGTGATTTTTTTCCCCCTTTTTTCCCAAAGACTTTGTAAAATTACTTTGCGCAAAATTGACCTGTTCTGACCCACTGAGGTTTAAATAATGAAAAGGCCGTTGGGATGATCAGATTTCAGTTGTGATTTATGAGGAAGAGGAGAGAAGGCATGGGAGGGGGGCAGAAGGCTTCAGGCAGGCAGCAATGTTGGCTTTAATAACTCCCTGTGGTCAGATAACTACATGCATTATTTAGAGCTCAACATGTGTTCACAGATTTATTTATTTTATTCTTTTTTTTCTCAGTGGTTCCTTTACTTACCTCTCTCATCCATAAGTATAGCTAGTGACAAGCAAATTGAAATGGTTACCAGTAAATGTTTTGTGTTTTGTCCGAAAGGGCCCAGCATAGGAATCGAAATAGCCTAGGCAGTATGAAGCCAATCACCAAGTTTCCTTGGCAATCGTGGTTAGTGTACTAGAAAACATTAACAGAAATTAGCTTACGGAAAAATAGCAGATTCTATCCTTTTTCAGCATCTCAATAGGTGTCAGTGATCGAACCACACATGTATGGTTGTGGGATTGTTGGATGTGGCTCCTTTGTAACACTTAAAGTGCACTGGTCGGACTTCTGCAGTTCTCAAATTATTCTGCAAAATCTTCCAGGGGTTACAGAGTGGGACCAAAAGTTTCTATGTGCTGCACCTCAAGTGGATCTACATGGCCAGAGTTTGATGTAGCCCATGTGACCAACTGGGAGTGGATGATGGAAAATGAAGAAACCGGAATAGACAGCGGTGGCCTTGTTAGGCTCAGTATAAAAGAGAAAGAAACGCACAAGTGCACTGCAAGAGGCAAGGACAGAACTTCAAGGTTATGAAGACTCTGTGAGTGACATGTACATGCAAATAAAAGAAATTACAGTACACCTTGGAATGTACAAATTACAAGTTAGTTCGGAGTGTAAAGGTTTCTATTCAACCATGTTCAGCAAGTAGACAGCCACATCAACCACATTAACATCAACCTAAAATGTGATGACCATAGTTCCATATTGTTCTTATATATTGGCCTATAATGCTATATGATGTTGTGTTTATCATCAATAAGTGAATTATTTTCCTATATGCATGCTGTGGAGTTCATTATCCCACTCATACTGTTGCATACAGTATCTGCACTATGTGCCATAACAATTAATTTGCACATTTTGTCAGCTAAACCAGGCTAGTTCACTGAACTACCTCCTTCCGCCATACGTTGTCTCAATCAGAAATGACCAGGATAAACTTCTGTTACCAGTTCTACAACCAAATTGTGAACTTTGAGTCCTCTGCGATGTCTTTGCAAAAGCAATGTTTAATGAGTAGTCTTTCTCCAGCTTCATCCTTATTATATGCTGCCGGTAGCCTATTTTTCTTCTGACAGCAGAAAGACATAGACCTCGACACATGAAAAGTCTTGGCAACAGGCAAGCCTATTATATGATTTTACATAATATCATGCTGAACAAATGTCTGCAAATCAAAGAACCCGAAATTGTTGTAGAACACACAGTTACAACAGTAGGCTATAGGCTGTATTATTTTAACATTTTAACAAATCGGGTTCGGGCTCCTTTTTTCACGCTTTGTGTCGGGCTGGGCTTGGGTAGAAAATGCACAGGCTTGGGTTGGGTCAGGCTCAATTCTTTTGGGCCCAATCTAAACTCTAAGACAGGCATGGGCAATTATTTTGGACAAAGGGCCAAATTGGCTTTTAGAATTGGACTAACAAGTCGGGTGTTAACAGTCAATAGGTTGATGCCGGTAAATTGGCAAGTCTCAAGTAGCCCCACTTCCTTTAGAGGACATGTTACAGTAACATACAGGGTTAAAAAGGGGGAATTTGTGTTTCTTGATTAAAATGAATTTGATAAATCAGACCATAATCTAAGTCACCTTGGCTAAATGAGAAATTATTCTATTTTGGGAAGGCTCCATGGGCCGGATTAAATAGCTCAACAGGCCGCATGTGGCCCTCGGGCCTTAGTTTGCCCAGGTCTGCTCTAAGACTTTGTACAGTACAGTGCAATGAGACAGGCAATCCCAATGCAATTCCAGCCTAGACAGGCTCTACTAGACACAGTGTAAATAAAGTCCAGGGGATCTAGCTGAAGACCACATTAGCAGCAAAAGAAAAAGTAAACACAGCCACTTTGCAAGAGTTTTTAATGTCAATGCTTGTGTGGATGTTTTTGAGCCTGTAAGGCCAGTCATTGAGAGCAGAGGAACCTTGTTTACTCTGGGAGATAGTTCTGCAGTACGTCTTTCCAGACAGAAGGAAAATGAAGAGTGTTTGTTTTTAGCCAAGTTTATGCAATATTTGGTTAAAATGTCAGAGAGATCAATTTTGTTATTGCACCTTTTTAGTTTTTATATAACCTGAATACACAAATACTGTAAATTGACCATTGACACTATCTGTCGGCAAAGGAGAGACCAGGCCATCTTTAACCTGCTAACCTGCAAGTAGATGAAGAGACTTTAGAATCATTAAGCTACTATAAATATACTTAAAAAGGTTAGATAGAAACTGAGAAATAAAAGTTTTACTGTACTTTGTTAAAGCAATTTAATGTCCTTTAATGGAGGAACTCATTGGCATCAATATTCAACACCATTTAGGAAAAGGTGTGTGTGTGTGTGTGTGTGTGTGTGTGTGTGTGTGTGTGTGTGTGTGTGTGTGTGCGTGTGTGTGTGCGTGCGTGTGCGTGCGTGTGTGTGTGAGAGAGAGAGAGAGAGAGAGAGAGAGAGAGAGAGAGAGAGAGAGAGAGAGAGAGAGAGCATTTCTGTGTGTATGGGCCTTATTGACAGACAAGTCACAGCATCATGCTCAGGGAGAAGACATTTTTATACTCCCTAAAATAATGACCTGAGGTGACTTTTGTGAAATAAGGACAAATGGACTGCCATTGCAGTGAAACACAAGGCAGATGGCTGGTTATGCAAGGACATCTTGCATTAAGTGTTCAGATCTAATTATAATGTTTTATGCTTTATTTAGGCATATGTCTATGAATCTTACCAAAGGATTGTCAGATCAAATAAATCATGATGCTAGCTAGTTATGCTATTTGTTGGACAGTTTTAAATTACTGGTAGCCTATGGCCAGCAAAACCAACATGTTAAGACCAGCAACTGTTTGGTTGGACCAACAAATGTTTGGTTGCTAACCATCAAAAATAAGGTGGAAAACATAGCTTAAAGTGAGAGAGAGGCATGTCATAAATCCACCTAAAGTCCTAAATGCTATTATTGATTCCACTCCCTGACTTTAACATCATGTTGGCAGATACATGTTGTCCAACCAGGACTTTAGATAAGCTTCTATGACTTGACTACCATATAATGTTGTGGGACAATGTTTGTTAGGCATGCTGCATGATGTTTAAACTTAATGGACAAATTGTGGCCCAAGGCTGCCCAAGGCTACTTCCTAAATAACTGCCCTGTTATTCTTGGGTGCTCCTTGTACTCTCTGTAAAGCCCTGTGAGAGATGTGGATTGAATTGGCGGTTTAGAGATATAATATAATTGAATTGAATTGAATAAATGAGGTTTGTGGTGGGGTCTCCTAATAAAGTGATTTTACACACACAATAATATGGCTAGCCAGTTTCAAGGCACAGATGCACCATAACAATAGCCTATCACAACACAGCCATGTGCATTCCGCAAACAGCGTGATTTTACTTTTATCTCCATAGCAACTGTAGTGGCCACAGCCACTTGCTTTGAGAGTACAGTTTAAGAGTCCCAGAGAGCAGTTAACCATCCTTAGCATGCTAATAACATATCATCTATCTCTAAAGCGTTCATTAAGTGGAAATAATGGAATAATGATACACAGCATAATGATGGCTGTTCATACAGGAGAATAAAGTATGAGCACAGTATGGTTATGTCCTTTCATGTTGTTTTTCTCCTAGGTGTTTTTTTTCTCTCTGCTCTGCCCCATGTTGCTTGGACTGGGCTGCTTTGATTCACCACTGACTGCTAAATAGCACAGAACACAAAGAGAAAACACCACAACAAGTGGGTAAAGCCAACAGTATAATTTCAAAAAGCAAAACAAAAAATCGATAGCTGTGAGAGAATGATTTGCTCATATTTTAATCAATCAATGTAAGCAATCTGCATTAGTGATGAATAAAAACTTTATAATTGCAATGAATGGCATTTCAGATATACTGTTAGAAATGATCAACAGTACAACTGATAGTATAACATACTACATGATATTCACTTTTTCTTTTTTATTAAATACTCCAGGGTCTCACATGAATGTTGAAGAACAAACCGTTCCTCTCAATTATAAAATGTACTGTTAGAAATAATCATAAAACCAACAAGAAAAAATACAATAATTCACTTTGATCCAACAATCTTTACATGGCACAATTAGTTGTGCGGTTGACTGGCTGGTAATTACCTTGTTCTTGAAATTGATCCACCAATTACTGCCTAATTAATTTCTCTTCATAATGGCAAAATGATTAATGTCTTAGAGATATGATGTGGACAATCAAAGGTCAGTCTATAGGCATTGCAGTAGACAATAAAGTTTAATTCCTTGTGATACTTCAAGCATTAAAGGCTTAATAACATCATAATGTTTTACAAGTTCATTTATGACTATGTATAATTAGTTATACATAGATTTCTGTCATGATGAGACTATGAATAGTTCAAACTGTCGGTATGTCTTTATGCTGAATGTACAGTATACCAATTTGATTTGTGTAGTATCCATGTAGGTCTATTGTGAAGTATCCCCCATGTAGGTCCATGGGGTCGTTTTACAACATGAAATACTTTCCAAAAACAGTATAAAAAAATCATGGTTACATCTGTTGTAACAACCATTTAATTATATTCTTTTTTATATCATGTTATATGCATGCTTTATTAGGCTACCTATATGTGAGACTTTGTCTGAAATGAATATGTAAGATTGTATCAAATATTCAGAAACCCAATTTCAATAACTGCAAAGAAGATGTGTGGCAATTGCATCAGGATTGAAGCAATTCATATAAGTATGTTGTCACTTATTGTTTTAAGACTTCAGAAAGGTCTGAAAGGCTGAAGAGTTGCAAATAAACTCACAAGGATCAAGAGTGTGTTGTCTCCTTTATCTTTCATAAATCAATTGCATCAGGATTGGCATGTTCTCTTATGTTAGCAGTTATGTACATGAATATTTAATTAGACATGGAACAATAATGACTTTGTTTCGCCAAAATCCCATGCAGCAACTATCTTCTAGTTTGAAGTATTTTCATTTGTGTGCTATTAAAAATGTGTTAAGGGTTTTGCTGTCACAAATCCCTAAGAAACAAAATATGTCAACTCTGTGTATGCACCTACAAGAAAAAAGCAAAAAGAGTGGTGAAACATAACCCCCCCCCCCCCACACACACACACACTCTCTGTCTCTCTCTCTCTCTGTCTCTCTCTCGCTCTCTCTCTCTCTCTCTCTCTCTCACTCACACTCACTCACACACACACACACACACACACACACATGCACACACACATGTGCGATCCCACGTGTAAGAGTTAAAGTGTTGGGAAGATAAGCGCTAGCAGTCCTCCCGTTAAAGGGCAACTTGGCTGTGTGGCTACAGGAATGACACGCTCAGGAGAGTGTGTAATTAACTGGTCTGCAAGCTCAGCACGGCATCCGGGATCACATTCAGCAACACACTTAATGATTACGCTGCAAACAAGCAGGCAAGCAAGTGAGCGAGCCAACAAGGTGAGGCAAGCAGATCCTCCACAGTCTGCCTAGCTGCCAGCCGATGCTGAATGTCCCCACACCGCCCACTCCACCAGCTGCGCATTTTGATCTGACCGCTGGTTGTGAAGGCACACGACAGAAACTAACCACAACCTTGGCGTTGGGGGTAACCTTGACAACACTACACGGAGCAGTACACGTCAGGTTTGACCTCAGACTCAGTGCAAACTGAGAACGTGTTGAAGAGATGGAAACAAGGTTCATGTAAAAGAAAACCCTTTCAGCTCAAAAGAATGTAATTATGCATGGAAATAAAAAGGCTGTTTTTCTTCAGCTGTGGGTGCAGAGGCATTTCTTCATTTAGCCATTTGCAGAATCATATTTTCCTTGATGCTGTAAAAGTAATTTGGCACTAGCGTCTTCATTTTGGGCTTCAGTAAATTGTTTCAGAACTTTATCTAAGATCTTGGAGGAAGTTGATTCTGCAGTCTTAGTGCAGGATTTGTTTTGTGATAAATGACTCTAAACCTTATCAGTCAATGGTAGGCCATGAGAATGTAATTACAATTGATCTCTTGTACATGTCATCAATTTAAAATCCACTCCCAATATCCATGGTAACCCCTAAGTCATTGGTCTCGAGAAGTTAATGTTAATTAGGCTAAAGTGTTACTTTTTCATTTGCCTTAAAAAGAGTGCAGTTGGCTCTGAATACATTATTGAACCAGACACTGATATAGTGATATGACTCCTTTTTCAACCAAAAGGTGAAATATGGAAATATTGTAGTTTACAGCATATTGTCATGTTGAGAAGAAGAAAACAATGCTTTTTTCATTTATTCTGATGAAATGAAGCTGTTAAATTTATCTTTCCATGTAAAGTAGTCTAGTGATCAACAAGTTCAGCTACATTTGTGCAAACCCTTCAATTAGACGTTATCCACCCTATTCTCTGTAGTTACAGCATGTTGTGGTCGTCGGAACTCAGGACCCAAACACACAACACTTTTGAGGAGAGAAACAACTTTGCTTTAATGAATACTGGGTTACTATAAAGCATTCATTACACATCTCTTTTCAACTTTTAATGACGCTTTGCGAGTTGCATTGACCTTTCATATTTTCTCTTACTTGTATAATGCACTCTGCTGTTTTGTCCGTGCTTCAGATCTGATGCAAGACTTGCATCATTAATAGAACATCGATCAAAATAGCTTCTCTGCCTTCGTCTCCTACGTTGCATATATGACAAACAAAACAACATGAATGGTTGCATTTACACTGTTTTATTTCCTGCCCTCTGCAAGTTAAGCCTTTGTCCCACCCTCATCATCAACCACCCAGGTGTAGTGTAGACAGTTCTCACTCAAGAACTGGAGTTTTAGGAATGTCTGTGAGTAAATGTTGATCACTGAAAGTCATGTCTAAAAGTAGCTTATGAAATAAATGTGAAATAAATATGAAAAGCATTGTGGGATTCTTTGACTGAGAACAGGTAGTTTATCAAGTCTGTTTTACCACTGAATGATGGCACTGCTTTCCTAAATGTCTACATGATGCGTGTGCTGTGTAGACTCAGTAGACAGGCAAACTAGTGCTGTGTAGACAACAATACTGGCAAACTAAGCAATTACCTGGGGCCCAGACTTAAAGGGGCCCTCAAGATTGAGTGTTTTAAAATCTTTTTAGTAGTTTAGTGGGTGGTGTTTTTCAATAAATTATGACTTTAGGCTGGAGTTAGACAATTGTAACTTCAACACAAATGTTTATATTAATGAAGGATGCTTGAAGATTATAACAATGTGGTTGATGTACAGTAGGTGTTTAAGCGGGTGACGGGCCCCCATGTCCTGTTTGCTTGGGGCCCCCTAGGTAGTTTGAAGCGGCCCTGATTTAAAATACTTCAGATCAAAAGCAACACCGATTTAGTTTGTGTAAAGCTGTGAGTCAAGGTTATTATCAGAGTCAGGCCTATGGCAGTTTCTAGAGTTGATCTAACCCCAGCACTTGATAAACAACGTCCAGGAAAGAAGACTTCACACTTAGGCTGACATGTTTTTCCAGGAGGTGTGAAGAGAAAGATCAGATCGTCAGCAGTGTGGTGACACCACTGATATGTGGCTCACCCTTATCAGAGGTTGAGCTAATGCTTTATACTGCAAGCTTGGCATTTCTCCAAACCCAATGTGCCTATGGGCACACAGAAAGCCAAAGACCTCAGTGGTCAACCCTGATGGCCACACCTCAGCCCCTGTCCTATTTGGAGAGGTCTTTCAATCTTTTTTTTTTTTTTTTTGAGGGGGTGGTGGGGCTTTGCTATTGGTGCAGCATGCAGCCCATGTCTCACCTGTCTGAACCCAGTTTATTTATTATTTTTGTATGTTTGTTTTGTTTAATGAAAAGCCACTTTTGACTGATAGACCAGATTAAGGGTGTCAGTAAATTTATCACTGTACGCTTTCACCTCCATTTTTGGAAGGTCTAGAGGAACAATCACCCAAACCCTTGCCAAAACCATAAGGAAGTGTTCTGGTGGAAGAACTACGGTTTGACACGTGAAGGGAGGCAAGGTGAACTGGACTACACCCGATAAACCCACACGGGATTATATATTATATAATATTATTATACTGGGTCTGATACAGCTGCAGTGTTTACTCTGTTCTTTACTGTCAGATGTAATGCTACAGTGTGCTTTTTATGTATTTACGTTCTTATATGATCTGTCAGCCATCGAAACACGCTTGTATCTCATGGTTGATTGATGGTGTCATTTCATAGGACACAAAATCCTTAGGGGGCAAAATTCTAAAATTGTATTTTCATTTGAACTGTCATGTAAGTAAAGCAGAGCAAAGATACAAAGAGTGGTTTCTGCATTATTGATGGGAAAGGCACGGAAATCCTTCTTTGAGCAAAGATCTCCTTAGTGTGTGGCTCATCCACAAAATACCTTGAGTTTACAATCAGTTACCTCAATCAGAACATCATAAGTCTGTGCTTATTGAGACGTTGGCCTTATTTCATGACTCTAGATTAGACCTGTTGACATTACTTTATTGCAAATAGATCAATTCCCATCGAGGAAGACGACAGCTGTTGCATATGACCAAGGTCTTTATTCCGTCCGTATTAATATACAATCTCCAGCGCGTCTCCCGCAGATGTGTCTCTCTACCTGCTATCCTTTGGCAGGATTTATGGGATCATTGGCACAGAAAATATGCACCGTTAAGTTTTTCACACAGTGCAATTCAATCACATCATGAAATCCCTCCTCGGTCACCTCCCTCATTGTGTGCCATTGTGTGCAGGTATTTGGCCCGCTGCTGCACCACCTAGAGGATTTAATTCCTCCTCGGACTCCGGCGGGCAGAAAATCACCTCCTGAAAAATCATTACTCTCCATAATCCCTGCCTCGGCTCCTGTAGGACTGCAATGTGTGGATGACAAAAGCAAGAGGGAAGGAGAGTGATAGGAGCATTGGCCATGGAATGAAAGCAATTGGATTAGAATAAGTTATATTAAAAAAAAAAAAAAAAAAAAAGACAGAGATATAGCCAAAATTGAATTCAGGCTTTTAAGTGCCCTTGCCTGTCAAGGTCCTTCATTTCTCAGTTTCCAACTTTATTTCACCTCCGTGACAGCTGTGACAGACGGTACAAAGACCCAATTGGGTTTAGTCTTAACGGAACGTCTTCTCCTTCTTTGTCATTTCCAGTTGTTTTGTAATAGTGCTTCTCTCACTATTCAAGAGCAGATATGCCATAATCTTGTGAATCAAATAGCACAAAATTCAGAGCAGAATATAAGCTATATGGGAGGATAAAGTCTGTAAGTGAAAGGCAGGTGTAGTCACTGAAACAAGTACAAAAGACATACAGTACAAACTCTAACACCAGTGAGAATTAATGTATGTAAAAGGTATCACACCGGATCTTTACAACAGTGATTGCAGATGTTGATTTACTACCAATGTCACTCAGGGTTTCAAGTGTCAAGTGTGTGGCAGAGAAAGTAAAACAAAAGATATATTGCTGTTTAGTAAAAACAGATCAGAAGGCCCCTTAGACCTTCATTCTTCTGTTGACAAGGCATGCATCATAAGGCATTTCTTGCTATTCAGCTGGGCATGTAGTTAAGTACAGCGGGGGCTCTGCTATTTGCAGAATAATATTGGAGCTTAGGCTCTGACCACCAATGAATGGAGAGATTCAGTCCTGCTGAGGGATTGAGAGTCAGAGGATAACCTCGACGGGCCTTTGTCTCACCTCATCCCTGCGGGGAACTACAGATGGAGTGAGGCAGAGTGCAGTAGAGAGAGAGAGAGAGAGAAAAGGTGGAGAAGGAAGGACTGACAGTGTGAAAGGCGGAACTGTAAGGAAGAGAGGAGTGTAGATCTACACAAGCAAAAGGAGGCCCAGCGTGAGACTGTGTCGACCAAGCGTTTCTCAAATCCACTGATTATAACGCAGGCATGGTGCACTGGCAGAGAGAGAGAGAGAGAGAGAGAGAGAGAGAGAGAGAGCAGGAGGGCAGCCGTCCCATAACAACCACCAAGACATGAATGAGTGGAAAATAAGAACTATCAAATGTGTCCCCACAGGCTGTGCTGGATAACAGGCCTGCCTGTGTTATTGAGACAAGGGCATGGTGAACTTGATACCTTGGCTGTTGTTTTGGCAATTAGTACAACAGAGCGGAACCTTAGTCAAATGAAAAGCATCCTGCAGTGGTGAGGATTCAATTATCTGTCGCACATCCTATTAAACGCAAAGACATTTGACATTCTGCTCCATCATGCAAAAAACAACATTCGTTGACATTGTCATTAAATTAAGCTCACGATGAACAATAAGTTATTTCACGACTATCATTTTGGTCTTAAATTAGAGCACAATATCTATGAAATGAATTATGAGAATTAAAAGAAAGTATCTTCAGTGGGGCACATCATGTGAATGAGATTTCACTGATGCACTTATTTTGAGGGACCTTCAGCATGACAGCAGCAACTGCCATGAAATAAACAATTCCTCAAAAACAAACCAAAAAAAACAAAAGTTGTTTTTCTAAAGTATGCATTATCTAGGTCACAACTATCGCTGCTACTAAGTTACCCTATGAAACCTTGATTCCTTTCCTTCGCTGTCTATGATTGACATTGCGCCATGGCCATTTTGTAGTTGAACACAAACTCCTCTCCTCTGCTCAGAAGCGAATCTGTACGGGGTGTAAAAGATGGTGGGGATGGGGGGGCAAAAGTGTTCCTTCCTCACCAGTCTTGCATCAGGTCCTGTCTGCCTACCATGCCACCCCCGCAGTGTCAGGTATCAGGAGTGATCATTATCACAGGATCTGTTATGTTTCCTCCTATACTTCAGCAGCCAAGTACACATCACATCATGCTGACGCAGACGCAGAGACAGAGATAGCCTGGCATGGCAGCGCAGAAGGCAGGAGGCAGGGATAGACTTCTGAAGAACTGCCTACAACCAGTCGAACCCAAAGGGATAGGCTTCAAACAGAGCAGTGACAGCCATTTTTTTTTCTCCCTTCCTTTCTCTGACTCTACCATCTGAACCAAAAACACCCACTAGTATAACATCCTTCTCAGAGTGTGTGAAAGAGCCTGAGTTGTTCTCCATCTCAATGTGTTTGTTCCGCTGACCATCTCCCTCTTTCACGTGTACGTCTGCTGCCATTGTAGGACTTCAGTACTATGGACATGACTCACTGGCAGGCTTTTTCACAGTATCTTGCTTGTTGTTTTGCTGAAGAGCAGAGTACATGTCAGTGGGATAATTGGACCAAAACTGAGCTAATGATGGGTATGTCCCTTGTAAATAATTTCTATGGCTAGTCACACCAATTATAGTTTTATGTATGGCAAGCATTCATTTAAAGCCTCACTGATCATAAAACAGAAGCCTGGCATATCTAATATGCGTGTCCAAAGGTAGAAGCAATAATTTGTTTTCCATTCAAAAGAGAGAGAGAGAGAGAGAGAGAGAGAGAGTGCACACGTTCGCTCTAGAATGTCTAGACAGGAGAATGGAGACCACTTTCTCATAAGTAGAGTTGGAATTATGCCTTCTCTTCTCCTTTGTGGGTGGCCAACAGAGCGGCCCGTTTTCTCAATGAATTGAATTTGTGGATCATTACACATGGTGACCCACGCTGCCTGAGCAGATCACTCACCAGGGACCAGGATTGTTATTTCATTGAGCTCAGGCTGTCATCCGAAGCCATGCTTTTACTCTAATGTCCTGGCACACCTCTGCATTTCCACGAACCGGTTTCATAGCTCTACCCTAATTCCCCACCTCAAATGCTAATTCCACATCACATATCAAATCATCCGAGGCATTTCAATCAGCTTCCATCATTTTCCACAGAGATGTGTCAAACACACAGAGTTGGCACTGAACCTCATGTGTTATTAATGCGTTATCTTAACTTCTGCAGAAGTGATCTAGCCTACTGCTCTTTTAGTGTAAGGACACTGCGGACACTGGCTAATCTAGTCAGACTAGTTTTAAAGGCAACTTCTACTTCATGACCTCCACCACATACAGTAAGATAGAGCTATTTATCCATTATCACAGGACATTTCAATGTCTGTTCCAGCCTTCACAGTTACCAATGCTAGCTGATTCATCAAGCCTCTATTTAAAAATTCTTCTCAAGGTTTTTCTTAAGTCTTGGACAAGATGCAACTTGCCCTGTGCCAACCAATGTAATTTCAGAATCGGCTGAGAAATCACACAGAGAGAGAGAGAGAGAGAGAGACGGCAGTCATCAAGGTCACCAGTGAAGGCCGTGGAAGTTGCCATGGCTGCCACACCACCTGCTGTCCACTGCCATCTTGGGATCATAGGGTGTTATAGAATGTCTGTCTTTCCAAGCTCCTGTCACGGCAGAGCAGTCAGTGCGTCGGTACAATAGTGTTGCACCTGGGTGTGCTAATTCCACAAAGCTGCACCTGCGCACGCTAATCAAGCAGTCCCAAATACTCAGGTGTCAAGACATTGGTCCAAGGACCACATACAGACAGCCCCTCAATTTAATCCAAATACCATTTGTATTCACTCCAAAAAGCACTAACAATTGGTCCTCCATGCGCCTGTGTGTGCTTTAAAGGGAGCTGGAGGGAGGTGCCACTAAGGGTTCAGTGACATTGTGTACAGACACGATAACACGTTTGCTTGGAGACAGGACAGCCACAGACAGCTGGATTTGTCTGGAGCAGCTCTCTGGTATGGAGTTCCACCAGAAAGAGCAGACAGTCAGTTTGGTCTGTTCTGTCTCCCAAACTAACCCAGCACAATGCTCAGCATCAGCAGCTTTCAGCTTCAAACATGAAACTGCTGGGGTAAGAAATTTGAACAGTTTGGAAGATGGATGTTTTTAATGTATCTGAGGCAACAGGAAAATTATACCCCTGTCTATGTGGGCAAGTAGGCAATTACATATCTACCCTATGATCCTCTGTTCATAGGATCGGCTCCATAATATCATTAGAGATGTGTCCAAGCAAGTACAGAATTACCTGACTACGAAGCACAGTAAAATTCTGATGTTGTACACAGGCCTGAGCACACTTTACTTGAGGGTCAAATATGTTAATGTTGCAAGAATCTTTCATTTTAATGATTTTGGGCCGTAATCTTAAGCATGGCTACACAATGATTTGATAATGAGACAGACAGAGGTCGTCTGAAGTGAGTTATACCCTTGCAAAAAATGCACGGGACTGTTCTCACAAACTCACTCTCTTCCTCACTCAAATTAAATTAAATTTGCACGACCACAACTTATGGGAGATTTTATATGATTACAGACATCCAGTAGCCACTATTGAAATACAGGGGGACTTGACATCTCTGAACTGCCAGCAGTTGTGCACTCTTGAAAATGAGATTACTTTCAACCCAAAATGCATTGGTGCTGCGGTTGTCTGTGGTGGGCTTGATGAAGGCAGCCAATCAGCCTTCATGTAGGCTATTGTTGACAAAAAGAAGACTATGTCTGTCTGTGTCTCTCTGTTTGTATTTGTGTTAAAGGAGCAGTGTGTAAGAAATGTATTCCAAATAATCATACAACGGCCTTGATATGTCACCAGACATGAAGGAATCATGTTCATTTTAAACACTGATATCACTGACAGTTGTAGTCCAGCCAGAATATTTGCATTTGAAAAGCTCAGATGCAGACCACAAATAGTGTTTATGTTGTCATTTCAAGTGGTGTTTGTGTCATTTCATGGTCAAGGCTTCATTATTCTTCCAAAATACATCAAGACAAAGTGAGAAATTAAACAAGGATATGGATAGGAGATACTTTTGAAAGACGGAGACGACAGAAAGCAGCAAAATATTTTATTTTACATTTTTATATTTTTTAGTACATGATTGTACTAAAAATTTGGCCTCAATCCTGCACATCCTGCTCCTTTAATCAAATGTTTTGATCTGTTCATCTTCGCAGGCATCTTGCTAGGACCATAGGTGAGAGCAGTGCTGGCTAGAAAGGCAAAAGAAAATACTAACTAAAGTAAACTAAAACTAACTAAATCTTTACTTTCCTTTTGGCCCTGAAGCTACTGAAAGCCCTCCTCTTCTCTCATACAGTGCACACATAAAAAGGCTCTCAAAGGAGGGCTCTGTCAGGTGGCCCAAAGTTTTGAAGGTGAAATAAGAAGGATAACATGCAAAGAAATGTTTTTGAAGCGGTTTGCACTGCGTTCCCCTGCACATTTCACTATGTCATATTTCCACTACCATGTGTGGACATTTTTTTTTTCTTTTTTTTTTTTTTTTTTTAACCTTGCATGGCTTTATCTGCTTGACCTCCATTATCCACACTGGATGTTCTGACAAGATTCAGTTGTCTTCAGAGAATGTTCCTTGTGTAGAATGTTGTGTAGCCTATGTTTAAGTTACTAGACACCTTATGGGATCTTTCTGGGATCAATAAAGAATATACATCTATCTATCTATCTATCTATCTATCTATCTATCTATCTATCTATTCTGTCATTAGGTGTTGTAGTCACAGAACATAATATATTTGTAAAAAAAAATATTTTGAAAACCTTACAAAGGGTGTATTTTCGATATAAGGAATAGTCTCTCTTGCACTACACACACACACACACACACACACACACACACACACACACACACACACACACACACGCACATATAGTTAAAATAAATAGATAAATAAATGAACTATAAATGTGTTTTAAACTAGATGTACCGCGTGGCGGTACAAAATATGACCGCCGCTCAGTTCTGCACATTTTCTGCATATATATGATGCTTGTCAACTTGTTTGTAACTCTATATTGAATGAAACTTGCCTCATCCGAGGTCAGTGCCGGCGTCCATCTTATGTGTGTCACAAGTATGGAAATGCCTGTGACCAGTCAGTAGGCTACCGCTTGGGTGGAGTGGTTGGCAATGAATGAGTAAATGAAGCAAAAATATTAAATAAATAATTTTAGCTGCAAGGTAAAATAGTTTAGTTAAGTCACAGTCAGTTATTTTGGCTGAGAAGTAATTAATCCAGCCGTGTTACTACCACCAGTGAACAGCACAGGAAGCGGCGACGATCCCACTGAAGCTAGCTGCTACGCCAACCTTCAGTGGGATCGTCACCACTTGTAGCTGCTTCAGTGGGATCGTCGCCGCTAGCTAGCTGCTACGCTAACCTTCAGTGGGATCGTCGCTGCTTCAGTGGGATCGTCACCGCTAGCTAACTGCTACGCCAACCTTCAGTGGGATCGTCGCCTCTTCCTGTGCTGTACAGGTGGTAACGCAGCTGGATTACTACTCGGCCAAAATAACTGACTGTGACTTAACTAAACTATTTTACCTTGCAGCTGCAATCAATGAAATGATTAATAAAACTATAATTTATTTAATATTTTTGCCTCATTTACTCATTCACTCCACCCAAGCGGTACTGCCTGGTCATGGGCATTTCCATACTGGTGACACACATAAGATGGCCACTGGCACTGACCTCAGATGACGCAAGTTTCATTCAATATAATTCGGAGTTTCATTCAATATATTCGGGACTTCATTCAATATATTCGGGGTTTCATTCAATATATTCGGGACTTCATTCAATATATTCGGAGTTTCATTCAATATATTCGGGACTTCATTCAATATATTCGGGACTTCATTCAATATATTCGGAGTTTCATTCAATATATTCGGGACTTCATTCAATATATTCAGAGTTTCATTCAATATATTCGGAGTTTCATTCAATATATTCAGGACTTCATTCAATATATTCAGAGTTTCATTCAATATATTCGGCACTTCATTCAATATATTCGGGACTTCATTCAATATATTCGGAGTTTCATTCAATATATGCGGGACTTCATTCAATATATTCAAGGTTTTCTTTCATTCAATATATTCTGAGTTTCATTCAATATATTCGGAGTTTCATTCAATATATTCAGGACTTCATTCAATATATTCAGAGTTTCATTCAAGGTTTTTTCCCTGAACGGCTTGCCATAGAAAACATCAGTCCTGGATTTATTGACTTAGAAAATAAACTGAAACTACCATTCCTCCTGGGGGAAGTTGATACTTTTACTCAAATAGCCTCAGACTACTTACAGTCTTGCCACATTTTAAGGGTAGAGTCCACATGACCATCATCAAAATATCCACTAGTGCTTTTTCTTAATTTTATCTTTTTTTTATTATTATTATTCCATATGTTTGTTTAAGTTGCATTTTATTTATTTAGTCACTACTTACTATTGTAATTCTCATTATTATTGTCATTATTATACATTAATGCTTTGGCAATATTGTATTTTTTTACATTCATGCCAATAAAGCTTATTGAACTGAACTGACAGGCCTATCACCCCAAACCTGTAACGCTTTGGCTTAATAGCACCATCTACAGGTCAATAATTGTACAGTCATTAAATGTACATATAAATTCATTTGTTTTATAGCCCCCCATGGATGAAATTCCACAAAACTTGACATATTCCCACAGGATGTCAGGTTCATCATACACATTAAATTTGGTGCAGTTCCTAACATCTGATCTAAAGATAGGGGCAATTAAAGCCGTATAATATTGCATTTTAATTTTTTACCATGGGGGGGCAAATCACAAATGACTGGTTATGAGCTAAGTTGATGTGGGCTCTTGAGACCAACATTCCATAAAAATTTCATCATCCTCAATATCACGGGTCAGGTAGTTTTTTAGGAAAAACTACATTTTTGGGGTTTCGGGGGCGCAGCGCAAAGATGGAGTGGCCCCCGGGGACCAAACGAAATTTTTCCGTAAAAGTCTACAGGGGCTACATGCCCACCAAGTTTCATGTGCCCCGGTGTTACGGTGTCCCGGGAATCGTTGACCAAAAATTCAGGAAGT